>CM042572.1:10450000-10745000 GCA_023630585.1 Cranoglanis bouderius
CTAGTGCTCTACGGTATGTATGGCTGTTTAAAATAGCATGAATGAATGCTCATTTAAATATTACTATAGATCATTTACAGATTGTATTAAACATTATTGATTTTTTTTTTGGCATGATTTCTGCCAATACTGCGCCATCAGGTCCTAATGACAATACACAGAAAGGAGATCCAGAATTCAACTCTATACTTATCCCCTGAACAATAAAAGCCAGCGATGATGATGGGTGTCTCATGTATGAGTCTGGTATGTTTAATGTTTCATGTTTTGTCCACCAGTCAACTGACTTCATGTCATACCTTTCCACCCATTAAACTATGACCTACCTTCTTAGACACGGAGGAGACGTTCATGCCAAATCGCTCTGCTCTCTTCTTCAAGACCTCGACATCGACCTGAGGACCATACAGGATGCAGATTATTATTCGGAAAATATACAGTAAAGCCAGACTGCGCTGAAGTCTACGGTGGCTTGTTTGTCATATGCACGAGCTATAGAACTAAACATGACCAGCACATGAATGATAGTATAAAAAACTTTTTTTGGAATTCTTATGTTGAACCATCATGACTGTTTATTTTTTTAATAAATGTGTAGCTCACACCAGAATTGTGGATATTGTCTATACAGGACATATACTGTATTTCCTCTAATATTTCCATAACAATAAACAGTACCGATACGTGATACTGTTATTAGCCTCTCCCTGGCTGAAGCAAAAGGAATACACCCTCTGTTTTATTTAATTTGTAGTACAGTCTAACAGTTCTAGACAGAAATGATCCGTTTCGAAAAACATTTCATGAATTCTCTTTTGGATTCGGCTTATATTGCAGAGGGAAGAATTATATCTCAAAATAATTTCACACTCAATCGCTACTGCTATAGTTTTAGCTGTGTGACACCCAAAATACCCTGAGCCAGAAAACCAGAGAGCATTTGTACTGCCTGAATACCACATTGTTAATGGTATCAGCATGGTGAGAGCTTGCATCAAGTAAGTCATGTAGTGACGCATGATGCGGTATCTGGTATAAATACTGCTGTTAGACAACAATACCTCATTCATACAATTATCCCAAATGACAAGGAATACTGGTGGTTATCTGGGGTTTATAGAACCAGAGTAACATATGTAACTAGTCGTCTATTTCACCCCTCCCAACCTTCAGGGCAGCATGTAACACTTAGATAACATGTACCAATGTCAGAGACTTCTGCCGCACTCACGACGTGTCAACCTTGAATAATCTGGAGAAAGTACATCCCAATGCCCAGGTCACTGGAGGCTTGGAGAAGCACACCGCTAAATTAAGTCCATGACGTGGAGACGCTCTTTGTAAAGTGGCATGGGAGTCCAATCCATCTATAGCTAAGCGATGACATCCCAAAAACAAAAAAAAAAAAAACAAACAAAAAAAAAAAAACAGTGGGCTGAACTCTGCTAGACCAGTGAGGACCCCATATTTTACCCCTATAGCAAATAAACAGTTGGTCTGAGGATCAGATGGCTACCATCTGGTCCAAATAACATTGTAGGGCATGTACCGGGCACAGCAAGGAATGCTGAAGGCTACAGGGTCAACAGACTGATTCACAAAGTTAGGTGATGTGACCTTGGGCAGGAAGCCCAGATTCAGTTACACAAGGAACTCCCCAGAGCCTGTACAGATGAACATCTACACAAGAATGGCAAGTGAGTAGCGAAATACAGGGCATTAATGCTTATAAGGGAAAGTAGACTTGAGACTATAGGAGAGAGACACAATGACTGATGCATGACGATGGTATTTATTACAGATGCTGCGTCATGCCTCACTAAACGACCTTGTTGGATGTTCATGCATGGCGCGTACATAAGGTGGTCTCCAGGTGTTACACACGCTGCCCCTGGTGGTTAGGAGGGGTTGAATAGAACAAGTACCAGACTAGATTTTAACTTGTTTTTGTTAAATTATTTAGTTTTAAATACACATAGTACCTGTACCCATATGTTAAAACCCCTCAAGTTCCTTTAAAGAAAAGGAGCTGAGCCAAGTAGCTCCACTTCATCACTTGTTGGAGAAAGTCATTACCTTATTATTATATTCTCATTACAATAACCTCTATATTATAACTCATTTTCTCGTTATTATAAAATAACTGGATTATGTATTTCTAACTTCATACTCACATTTGGTTTTGAAACGGCAGAGGCTCCTGTAAAACAGTAGAACAGCAGCAATCAGAGCAGAAAAGTCTTTTTT
Organism: Cranoglanis bouderius; assembly: GCA_023630585.1. Lineage (NCBI taxonomy): Eukaryota > Metazoa > Chordata > Actinopteri > Siluriformes > Cranoglanididae > Cranoglanis > Cranoglanis bouderius. Next base: position 10,452,248 of record CM042572.1, read on the forward strand.
TTTTTTTTCTCCAATCCTAAATGTGTACATCAGTCTGTTACTCACCTTCGGAGGGCGCTGACGTTGCTGGCAGTCCAAACCTGGCAGAAAACAAAGTACATTAAATTTAATCTACTTTAATATAACTTCATACAAAACTATTATCATCATGCAGGCATAAATGTTAAGAGCTTACACCTGAGTGGTAACAACTTTAAGAATGTTACATTTAAATCACATCATAATAAACATTATGAAATTTTATCAGAACATGAAACAAGTCCAGCTAAATGTCACATCATAATAAACTGAGCTCCTGCAGGGATCTTTCACTGGTTGTGATCGACTGAATACTTGTGTTGTAGAAACATAAAAATAAATACATTTTTAAAAACAATCGAAGTCTTCAAAATTTCACAAAACGGACACTGATCACTAGTTGTTACTCCATTTACTTTTTCTAGTTTAACCTCCTCACCTTGCAGCACGTGCAGCCTTCTTGCTCTCTGAGGTTGGAGGAAGATTAAAGCGTTCTGCTCTTTTCAGCAGTCTCTGAAATTGTAGGACAGTAAAGTCTCAAAAGTTTATACTTTCACCATGTCTGCTTTACCTGAACCAAAGACAACGTTACACGCAATCAACCAGGCAAATCACTGTCTACAAGAAACCCAGATTTATAAAGATTTTAAAATGATACATTCAAACGTTCAAAAACTGAAAATGATTTCCTACAAGATGATCCTTCATGGACCAAAGGAAGGTGGGGTTTTTGTGGTCTGACGCATCCGATTCATTATAATTACATTGAAAAATAAAATAGCATAAATATTATGGTGTCGTCGTTCTTCATACATTTTTAATACTTGGATAAGGATGAGAAATAAAGCCACTAATCCAGACACCGTTGCATACAGATGATTTCTTATGCATTCTGTTGGCTGGTTTCTGACAGGCAGCATCTAGGGCTTTATTAATACTTTCTTTTTCACAATTATGACTCTGCACTGTTTGTAAATTAGTTTAATTAGCAATTTGTCGAATTCCGCAAATTTGCTCTTTAACTGAGCTTTTGCTGTTTCCGCAATCATTTGCCGGGACTGCTCATATGGCATGTATACGTCCAGATTGAGTGGAAACAGGCTGCAGCTGGAACACACTGAGCATAGAGTCCCTTGTCTGTCTAGCTTAAGCAAGGCTATTACAAATACACCTGTAGTTTAGAAGCTTGGCAGAATATCCTGCTGGTTTAGTGCGTGAAATGTTTGCATGGTGTGGTTAAGGGAAAAATACCTCATCGGACGATTCAGAAAGGGTGATTTTAACAACTTTTTTCGACGCCTCCCTGTGTAAAGAAATAAAAAGAGAGAAAAAAAAAAAAAAACAGTAAATGTAACATATTAAACAACTGTTTAGGTCTAGGACTAAAAGTAAACAAAATTATTTAAAAGTTAGAAGAGTCACTGATGTCAGCTTGTGCATTTGTTATCTAGTGCAGGGGTCTTCAGGTAGTCAGCTGATCTCATTCTTCAAATCACTTTTAGACATGACTCCTGTTAGATTGGACTGATTAACTCCAGCCACACTGGCCATTTTTGCATAACACTGCACACCCCTGGTCTAGCATAAATCAAAAGGACCATTAGCCAATTTATTATATTAGCTGGGTGTGTTAGCTTGCTAGTTTAAAGAGCAACTCCGGCAGGGGGCGTTGTTTTTGTTGTTTGACACTCGATGCCAAATCATACTTCTTCAAATCTACAGCTTTTGGAGTTTATTACCGTGGCAGAAATGAGCTTTTAAAATCCTCACGGTTTTCTCTGATTGAGAAGGATGTGCTTGGGTCAAACAAACATTCTTTTTGACAGTGTACAGTAGAAACAAATAAACTGTCCCAATAAGAGTGTAAAATACACCAGTAATGGAACAATGCCAGGACATCGTCTTACCACGAAACATTATTTGCTCAAGAATTAGTCCCTGCATGACCCCATAATAAATGATGTTTTTGTTACATTTTTCTTTAATTATGCAGAAGATAGTATCTTTGAAGTATACATACGTTTCAGGTGCAGCTGACTCTTCTTGAGCTTCTGCCTCAGGTGCTGCTGGCTCCTAAAAGAGATTTTATTCTCTTTTAGCAAACTTTACTCAAGGACTATATCTAATTAGACTTGGAGTTCATTTTTAACTTCGAGATATCACAGCTTTAACTACCCCCGAATATACTTAAATCCTATTAGAACTGCACAACAGATACAGTGATGACCATCATATTTTATCGTCGTACATTTTGCTGAATGCTGAAGTCACCGTTATTAAATCAAAGTTATTTCACTTTAGCATTTTGTCATTTTAAATCTCCTGAAGACAGGAGTCTCTTCTACATTATAAGCCTCACATGAATAAACATAACTCGTATGCTAAATAACTATTAGAATCTAAATAAATAAATACCACCACAATATACATCCAAGCATACAGTTAAAACTTTTTAAATGTTCTAAAACTTGCAGTTTCAGGACATGCTGTTAAGTATGTGCTCCCTAAATAAGTGCAGTATTTTTTTTAAATGCAGTATTTTTCCATCATAATTTACAAGCCAAGTTATAATGGTTAGTTAATTTAGATAAATTCAGCTTTAAACAGGTTGCCCAGGTAGTTAGACTACTGTCTGTATTTTAAAAATAAATAAATATACTATTTACAAAAGCAGTAAATAATAGAATAGAAAAGCAATATGTAGGATTTAGTCTATAAAAATACTGCTACATTTTAATTTTGTATTTTCAAATAATTACAGCAATTTAGTCAGGAAGGCCCTTGCCAAGCAACTGTGTATGATTTTATATTATGTTCCATCAGGTCTGAGTGGCCATTTTATGCACAGTGTGTTCTCAAAATAACATGTACGGACAGACTCAGTGCACTTCAGAATGGCTATTTAAATAGCTACATTCATCAGGAATGTACAATCTAATTAAAATGCAATTAAAATATTAACTGCTGGTTTGGGGAATTCTTTTTGCACCATGAGAGATATGTAACTGACGACTAAATTTTTAGTTAGTAATAAACTAAACAGTTTATTAGACATTAACAATAATTTACTTATGCATTTTACACACACACACACACACACACACACACACACACACACACAAAACGCCCTCCACTAATCTTGTAATATTGGCACCCTTGGTAAATATGAGCAAAGAAGGCTGTGAAAAATTGTCGTTTTTGTTTAACCTTTTGATCTGTTGTTCAAAAGAAATTCACAAAAATACTCTGCCCTCATGGCTATCAAACAATTGCAAACACAACACAGGTTTATCAAAAAAAAATATTTGTTAAATGTGTGCCACAATTATTGGCACCCCTATGAATTCATGAGAAAAAAATATATTCCCATTGATATTTTACATTTTTTTTAGTACACCTGGGTAACTAGAAACAAGAAATTGTTCAACCATGACTTCCTGTTTCACAGGGGTATAAATATGAGGTAACACATAGGCTAAATTCCCTTAGTCATTCATCACAATGGTTTAGACCAAGGAATATAGCTGCGATGTGCGGCTCCAAGTAAAAAATCTCCAAGTATCACAGCTGGAGAATTGCAGAAGTAAGTTGCGTCTTGGGGTCAGAAAGTCTCCAAAACTACAATCCGCAATCACCTACATCACCACAAGTTGTTTGGAAGGGTTTCAAGAAAAAAGCCTCTACTCTAGGGATGGGCGATGTGGACTTAAAACTATATCACGATATTTTCTGGTATTTATTGCAATAATGATATCAGTGACGATATAAATATAGTACCAATCACCAGTTTTTGGCTACAAGTGAAGCATGCAGTCTTGAGAGCCTCAGAAACACAAACATTGAGCTAAAAGTAAAACTTACCCATCATCAGATAGGCTCCTAAAATATACCAATTACACAAAAGAATAAAATTTTTTAAAAAACAGCAAAAATCCAAACACCAGGCTCCTCGTTTAGCAATAAACTCTTCATCAGCTTCAAGTCCGCCTTCCTTGTTTTCGTTCTGCACGTGAGCTGCGAATGGGTCGCAGACCGTCGCGCACAGAAATACGTCATCAACTAGGCTTTATCGTTATTATCGTGGGAAGACTAATTCTTATTGTGGGGAGAATTTCTACCGGTATAACGCAAACGATAAAATATCGTCCATCCCTACTCTACCCTCATCCAAAAACAAACTCAAGCGTCTTCAGTTTGCCAGACACTACTGGAACTTCAAATGGGATCGGGTTCTATGGTCAGATGAAACCAAAATAGAGCTTTTTGGCAATAAACACCAGAGGTGGTTTTGGTGCACACAGAGAGATAGACATATGGAAAAGTACCTCATGCCCTCATATGGTGGTGGCTCTTTAATGTTTTGGGGCTGTTTTTCTGCCAGAGGACCTGGACATTTTGTTAGGCTACATGGCATCATGGACTCCATCAAATATCAACAGATATTAAATGAAGACCTGACTACCTCTGCCAGAAAGCTTAAAATGGGCTGTGGTTGGATCTTCCAGCAGGACAATGATCCAAAACATACATCAGAATCAACACAAAAATGGTTTACTGACCACAAAATCAAGGTCCTGCCATGACCATCCCAGTCCCCTGACCTGAAACCCATAGAAAACCTGTGGGGCGAACTGAAGAGGAGAGTCCACCAACGTGGACCTCGAAATTTGAAGGATCTGGAGAGATTCTGTATGGAGGAATGGTCTCAGATCCCTTGCCATGTATTCTCCAACCTCATCAGGCATTATAGCTGTTATCTTGGCAAAGGGAGGTAGCACAAAGTATTGACTAAAAGGGTGCCAATAATTGTTGCACACCTAGATTTTTTTTTGGATAAACCTGTGTTGTTTGTAATTGTTTAATATCCATGAGAGCAGAGTATTTTTGTGATTTTTTTTTTTTAACTGAAGATCAAAAGGTTAAACAATAAGGCAATTTTTCACAGCCTTCTTTGCTAATATTTACCGAGGGTGCCAATATTAGTGGAGGGCACTATGGTAAATAATATTATTATAGTTAACGTTAAATATGTTAACTTCACCAAATTGTCAATTAATTGCAACTTATCAATACTTGTGAGAAATACAACAGAACAAACATTAAAACAGATTTAAGTCAATAATATATGGGCAGCATCCCAGAGAAGCAAGAACAATTTCTCATTTAGTGAAAGAAATCCTATTAAAATGAATACCAGTGCTAGTACTATCCGTCTCACTATGGATACAAATTTAAACCCACACACGATCCAGAAAATGCAGGTCTAATCATGCAGCTGCTCTGCAAATGAATGATGCCGATTTCGTCAGATGTGTAAGATCAGGATTGAGAATAATCTTCTAACTGATAAAGTGGTGTGAACTTGCAGATAGCCGTTGTTGAAGGGGGTATCCAGGTGCATGTACCAAGAAAGATGTGACATGGCATGAAGGTATTTACAGCAAATATGACTTCACTCTCATGAACTGGGTTGCAAGATCATTTACAATTAGAGTATTACTATATTACTTACCTCTGTAAACTCTTCTAATACTTCTTCCTCATTCACGTCATCTTCTGAAAATGTAGCATGTATTAGTTATATTGTAAAAAAAGTTTATTGCAAAAAAATCATATGATTACGTCAAGAGACAGCAAGAAAATACTTGGAAAAAAAAAAAACAACTCCACTGAATTTGATGGGGGGAAAAAAACGTTCAAAAACAAATGATTTAAAAAACAAAACAAAAAAAAAAAAGTAGGAGGCTGGACTTAGACAAAGTTCACTGCAACAAAATCTTTGTGTTCTTTAAATTTGAAAATCTTTACATTTTCTACCATAGTAATAGAAAACTACAACAGCATTTACAGTGGTGCTTGAAATTTGGTGAACCCTTTAGAATTTTCTATATACCTGCATAAATGATCTAAAACAACATCGGATTTTCACACAAGAGACAAAAATATTATACTTGGTCATTTATTTATAGAGGAAAATGATCCAAAATTACATATCTGTGAGGGGTAAAAGTATGTGAACCTTTGCTTTCAGTAACTGGTGTGACCCCCTTATGCAGCAATAACTGCAACTAAACAGAAACAGCTTCAACTCTGGGATGTTGATGGGTTTCCTCACATGAACTGCTTGCTTCAGGCCCTTCCATAACATTTCTGTTGGATAAAGGTCAGGACTTTGACTCAACAATTCCAAAACATTAACTTTATTCTTCTTTAACCATTCTTTGGTAGAACGACTTGTGCGCTTAGGGTCGTTGTCTTGCTGCATGAGTCACTTTCTCTTGAGATTCAGTTCATAAACAGATGTCCTGATATTTTCCTTTAAAATTTGCTGGTATAATTCAGAATTCATTGTTCCATCAATGAGGGCAAGCCGTCCTGGCCCAGATGCAGCAAAATAGGCCCAAACCATGACACTACCACCACCATGTTTCACAGATGAGGTACAGGTTCTTATGCTGGAATGCAGTCTTTTCCTTTCTCTAAACATTTCTTTTTTGTTTTACAACAAAAATTTCTATTTTGGTGTCATCCATCCACAAAACATTTTTCCAATATCCTCCTGGCTTGTCCGTGTGATCTTTAGCAAATGCAGATGGGAACCAATGTTCTTTTTAGAGAGCAGTGGCTTTCTCCTTGCAACCCTGCCATGCACACCATTGTTGTTCAGTGTTCTCCTGATGGTGGACTCATGAACATGAACATTAGCCAATGTGAGAGAGGCCTTTAGTTGCTTAGAAGTTACTCTGGGTTCCTTTGTGACCTCACGGACTATTACACGTCTTGCTCTTGGAGTGATCTTTGTTGGTCGACCGCTCCTGGGGAGGGTAACAATGGTCTTTCATTTCCTTCATTTGTACACAATCTGTCTGACTGTGGATTGGTGGAGTCTAAACACTTTAGAGATGGTTTTGTAGCCTTTTCCAGCCTGATGAGCATCAACAACTCTTTTTCTGAGGTCCTCAGGAATCCCCTTTGTTCGTGCCATAATACACTTCCACAAACATGTATTGTGAAGATCAGACTCTGATAGATCCCTGTTCTTTAAATAAAACACGGTGCTCGCTCACACCTGATCCCATTGTCATCAATGTCATCCCATTGATTGAAAACACCTGACCAAGTATAATATTTTTGTCTCATTGGTTTAACTGGGTTCTCTTTCTACTGTTAGGACTTGTGTTTTTGGATATGATGTTTTAGGTCATATTTATGCAGATATATAGAACATTCGAAAAGGTTCACAAACTTTCAAGCACCACTGTATATCTCTCAGCAAGCAAACAGGTTGTGCACAATGTCTGTATTGGAGTGTCAGAGTATGTTAAACACATGAAGCCACTCCACATGTCTGGAGCATTTTTTAAGTGGCCACAGCTACAGCATTAATAAGCTTTTACCTTTTAACTTCATTACAGCGCCCCGTCACCTCACATTTACACATATGTTGAGCAAAATTAAACTGCGCGACACAAAATACGGGCTTTTATAGGAAGACTTTCTGCCTTTAAGTTGGACTTTATAGGCATTATAAAAGTTCAGGCCTGGTTAATTAAAGGACTCGCTCATTTCTGGTAAGCATTAGAGTTATAAAAACAACCAGATGGTGTTTGAACACAGGACTGTGGTGATTTAAAAAAAAAAAAAAAAGGCACTGCAAACAAACAGAAAATAAACGATAAAAAAATTATTAACTTCTCTTAGCGTGGACTGTAAGTTATAACAGAAGAGAGGCAATTCCACAACACACAAGTACATACCGTGTTCATCGATGTAGGCCTGCAGTCGTGCAATCAGATCTGCTTTGTTGCCCTTAACCTCCAGCCCCCGGAGTGCACACTCCTGCTTCAGCTCAGCTAACTACAAACAACAACAACATGGACCCAAGGAAATTATATTTATGTCAATGAGCACAAAGTAATGGAACATATCACACATGCTGGCCTATGAATATTAATTACTTCTTCTTATTATTAGTTTCATATTGAGTTGCTGCCTTTCGTGTCTAGGTTCTAGTCTTGAACCTGTTCAGAAATCTCTTCAGAATTAGGCCACGTCCACATTAATCTGGATAGATCTGAAAACGGCATTTTCGTTTTAAAACGCTCAGTCTACACTGGCGTTTTCAGACGTTTTCCAAAAATTGCTCGCCCATATATAACGTCTGAAAACGCTTACACCCCCATACTGCGCACGCGTAAAAACGCAAGAAGCTCTGGTCTGCGTCATTTCCGTCAAGCGTTTATTTACTTGAACTGACATTTATTTACTTAAAGTGACATTAATCTTTAACAAAGCTATCAAACTGGACAGCAGGCACAACAATTCACATGACTTAAAAAAAAAAAACCCCGTTGCTTAACAGCGCCGTTTTCTCGGACCACACTACAACACGAAAACAGCGTTTTCAAATTCATCCACTTGGGACAAAGAGGCCAAAACGTAGACAAAAAGGACGTGTTTTCAGATTTATCCGGAATTAATGTGGACGTGGCCTTAAAGAAACTGTGAAAAGTTCGGTTTCAAAAACAGAGAGTTTTAGTAATGACACGGCAGGAAAATCCAAAACTGGACCATAAGCACACAAAACATGAAATGAACAAGTATTCAACTTTTTTTTTTTTTCATTTTGCAATCTGTTAGGATTTGGTAAGAAAACAACCTTCAGTTTAACTGCAGTGAATGCTAAATAAACCACCAAATTCTTTTCTTTTTTGTGTGTGCTTGCCAGGACTAATACTAATTGCTATATATTCTTGTAGTGTTACTATAGATTTCCTATTTTATTGTAGACACACTACAGAAACTAACAAAACTACTACAAAAATATTCTACATTCCTAAAACTATAGGGAACTCTGCAGTAATTGAGCATTTAATGGTATTTTAAATCTAGAAGCTTGGGGGAAAAAAAAACTAAAAAATACACAGAGTTGCTAGTTTATCAGGAACACCTACTTGGCACATGACATCTTGTAGGTAACAATTAGTGCATCTTGTGCTCTGTACAATTTGTAAGCGCCCTTTACATGCATAGACAGGATAAAGGGACCACACCTGATGAGATGTTATTTCTGTGGTAAAACATTTTCAGCACAGCAATGATACCGACACTGTAGTGTGTGTTGTGCTGGTAGCAGTCTGTCAGGTTCGGCAGTGTTGCGATTTCACTTCCGGGTTGAGAACCATCTAGAGATATGCATCGGGACTAGGTTTTAGCTCCACCCAACAGAACGTTCTGCTGTAAACGGGGTTTTACTGGGACACATATGGGAGCAGGCGGTCAGATATGAAGAAGTGCCACACGGATTAACTTAGGGAGCGCTCAGGATGCATACACTATGAACGAGATGCCATGCTAGAAAGGAAAGCGGTCTCCCCATGTGAAATGTAATATATAGAGATGCACCGATTGCAATTTTCTTGGCCGATTCCGAATTTTTTTTGTAAGTGTGACCTGCCAATATCGATTGTTGACGATTCCGATTTTCTTTGTAAGGACTATTATTGACAGCATATACAAACAAAAATGTACTTTTCCTCAATGCAACATTTTATTTTCGTAATAAAATACAATTATCAAACATTACAATTTCCTCCAAACTGCACTAGGTTACTGGATCTTCTCTCACTTAAACAACTCTCAAAATAAAGAGCTCTGTGACTGGAAAGAGGTAGAAATAACAATTAACTGAAAATGTGTTGCTTTATATAACAAAACAGATGTCACTTTCCACTATGTTTATAAATTGACCTTTTTCTCTTTTTTACTCGTCTCAAAAGACAAAAGTCCAAAGATTACAAGCCTATGAACAAAACTGAAGTGTACAAGGCACCTTTCCTTTGTTGCCAACATATGTATAGGCAAAATACTATTACTGAGCATTAATGGCAAGTTTTTCTTCACAAACAGGAGCATCTCTGCCTTGTCACCTGATAATCGGTTTCTCCTTTCATCTATCACATGTCCAGCCAAGCTAAACAAGTGCTCACTTTCAACGCTTGTACATGGAGCAGGGAGGTATAGGCTCAGGCAAGTGGAGCAAGCGCAGGGAAACCATCTTTGTTGATCCTCCAGTAGGTCAATGGGATTTCACATTTTTGCCAACGACATGTTTACATGCGGCTGTGAGCGTGGCTGTGACGTTATTGCCTGCGCCGCTGGGAACAAAACGGACCGGCTCGGAATCGGAAAGACGTGAGACTGACCGGCCGGTCATGTGGAGCATGTGGAAAATCGGCTGATTCCAGTCCCTGGCCGGTCAATCGGTGCATCTCTAGTAATACAGACTGTAGGGTTGCACGGTATACCAGTACTAGGGTCGTATCACGATACTAAAGCTTCAAAATACTGCCGATGCCACTGTATTTTTTAAACGTTACTATCGTCAGTACGGTAGTACCGTAAGTAACGTGTGTATGCATGACAGTTAAAACTATTTTCGCTAAAACGACACATCCCACTGCTTTTGCAGAATACACAAAGGTTAGTGACACTTCATTTAACCTAAATTCTTTACCTTAATCTTTAAAGATTTCCTGTTTGCTAGTAAGCGAGCTAACGTTACACTAACCGCTGTGTGTAAACACTAAATTTGGCCGTGTTTGATAGTAAGTGAGCTAACGTTCCCAATTTCATGATTTATTTGGAGTTCGCGTTGAAATTCAGTTATTTATTCCTAATGTTGTGTTCGTTCTTAGTTCTCTGAGGACAATTCCCATTTGCATTTCACTGCTATAGGGAACAACAGATGAAATCTGTGGCACATTGAATTAGTTGCTTCCCAATCGTATGACTGTTCTTGAGGGTTTTTTTCCCCCCCAATAGCCGGATATTCAGTTCTTCTCATTAATAAATGTAAAAGAATTCAGAGGAAACTTCGGCTTGCCAGTTTTCATTTATGTATTTCTGTAAATTTGGTTAATTTTGTACATTTGAATTATGAATTAACACAATACTGCATGGTATCCTGATACTACTTGGTATCGTGATACTTCAGCTGGTATAGTATCGTAACAACCCTAATAACACCGTCTGTGTACTACATTTCACATCGCCATCTCTTTTTATTATTTTTAGTACGATTATTTGTTATATGTAATCAGCGCATGCGCAGAAAAAGGCCAACGCTTTTCACAGCGTCAACCACTTTAGTAACACGGGTTTAAATAACACTGATGACCAAATATTTTCGCAATTTCTTTCTCACAAATACCAATTACGTTTGAAAACAATCAGAACGAACTGAATTCTCTCTACTATGTTTGGACTAATGTTTACTTTCAAACTCATCCCAGGAGTAGAAGTGGACCCAAATTAAAAAAGCTAAGCTAAACTACTCGGCTAGCACGCTTGAGTTTGAATTCCTTGCGTCGTTATGATTCTACTTACGTGCTATTTTGGATTTGTTTAAAAACCTTAAAGCTACTGTAATAAAGAACTTCATGAAATATGCAAAAGAAAAAAATAAATAAGCACTACAGCAGATTACCTCCCGTTAGTTATTTAGCAAGCAAGAGAGATTAAGCGTTAGCTGTTAGTTAGCCTGCTAACTCGCTGAAATCGAACTAGCAACTTCGGACACAGCAACGTTACAAGTAATTAACTAACACTCACGTTATTTTATTTTTTAATAATATGCTTTAAAATGTGATCCATAAAATGTATTTATTAACTACCTTCAGTTTCTGGAGTTCGATCACTTCAGCCATTTTCGTATCTCCCCGAGTGTTTCCTTTTCCGTCTGGGATTTCCGCGGCTTCTTTTGGAACGCGCAGTTGCACACAAATGTGATATCGCCACCTAGAGGCCGCTAGGAGATTATTTTGTAATTACATGAAAATTTAATGTTCCTTCTTAAACCCCATTCAAAGCCCCCCTGTTAAAAATGAAGCAGCGGAATGTCCATCTAAAAGCATTTCGACAAATCAGCACTCTTTTGGAACAAACTACTCTGGTCAGATGAAACAAAAATACTGGGGTATTACACATCATCGAAGGAAACAGGAATGTGGTGATGAGAATTTAATCTCATTGGCCAAGAAAGCCATTACTGACTGAACTACCATTTGCTAGCTCGGCTAGCAATGCGCAAAACACCACATCTTGAGTTGGATGGGCTACAACAGCAGAAGTCCACTCCTGTCAGTCAAGAACAAGAATCTGAGGCTATCATGAGCACAGACTCACACAAAACTGGACAGCTGAAAATTAAGGGGGGAAAAAATCACCTGGTCTTTTTCTAGTCTTCAGACTGATGTGGTCTTCTGCTGTTGTAGCCCATCCAACTCAAGATCCGATGTTCTGTGCATGCTGAGGTGCATTTCTGCTCACCACAGTTGTTAAAGAGTGATTATTTGAGTTACTTTAGACTTCCTGTCAGCTCAGACCCATCTGGTCATTCTCATCAACAAGGTGTTTCAGCCTGCAGACCCTCCGCTTACAGGATGTGTTTTGTTTCTTGCACCATTCTGTGTAAACTCTAAAGACTATTGTGTGTTAAAAAAACAAACAAACCCCCAGGAGATTCAGCAGTTTCTGAAATACTCAAACCAGCCCATCGGGCACCGATAACCATGCCACAGTTAAAGTCACAAAGATCACACATGTCTGATGTGACCATTAACTGAAGCTCTTTACCTGTATCTGCATGATTTTATGTATTGTGCTGCTGCCACATGATTGGCTGATAAACATAAATGAATAGGTGTTCCTATTATAGTGGACAGAGAGTGTTTACTGTCACTGAGCCCACGTGATGGATACCCATAACCTTGGGGAACTGACAGTTTGCCTAGTGAAATGGGCCGAGATTGAACCACAATGCCAGAAAAGTGAATTACTTCTTACCGCAGATATCTTGAAGCTGTATCTGCCAACAAAAGCTTTGCAACAAGGTGCTGATGTTGGTCATTTGTATTGTCTGAATACTATTTTTTAGTTTTTTCAATAGCTTTTAATGCTTATGAATGCATACTTTTTTGTTCATATTTATAAATACAAAGTCAAAAGTCATTATGTGTATAAATTTGAAGTGGATAGGCTATATACACTAGAAGTACAGTATATTAAAGAACAAAAACAAACATGTCTGAATACTTACAGGTGCATCTCAATAAATTAGAATGTCGTGGAAAAGTTAGATTATTTCAGTAATTCAACTCAAATAGTGAAACTCGTGTATTAAATAAATTCAATGCCACAGACTGAAGTAGTTTAAGTCTTTGGTTATTTTAATTGTGATGATTTTGGCTCACATTTAACAAAAACCCACCAATTCACTATCTCAACAAATTAGAATATGGTGACATGCCAATCAGCTAATCAACTCAAAACACCTGCAAAGGTTTCCTGAGCCTTCAAAATGGTCTCTCAGTTTGGTTCACTAGGTAAGCCACAAACATTCATTGCCAAAGAAGCTGGCTGTTCACAGAGTGCTGTATCCAAGCATGTTAACAGAAAGTTGAGTGGAAGGAAAAAGTGTGGAAGAAAAAGATGCACAACCAACCGAGAGAACCACAGCCTTATGAGGATTGTCAAGCAAAATCGATTCAAGAATTTGAGTGAACTTCACAAGGAATGGACTGAGGCTGGGGTCAAGGCATCAAGAGCCACCACACACAGACGTGTCAAGGAATTTGGCTACAGTTGTCGTATTCCTCTTGTTAAGCCACTCCTGATCCACAGACAACGTCAGAGGCGTCTTACCTGGGCTAAGGAGAAGAAGAACTGGACTGTTGCCCAATGGTCCAAAATCCTCTTTTCAGATGAGAGCAAGTTTTGTATTTCATTTGGAAACCAAGGTCCTAGAGTCTGGAGGAAGGGTGGAGAAGCTCATAGCCCAAGTTGCTTGAAGTCCAGTGTTAAGTTTCCATAGTCTGTGATGATTTGGGGTGCAATGTCATCTGCTGGTGTTGGTCCATTATGTTTTTTGAAAACCAAAGTCACTGCACCCGTCTACCAAGAAATTTTGGAGCACTTTATGCTTCCTTCAGCTGACCAGCATTTTGAAAATGCTGATTTCATTTTCCAGCAGGATTTGGCACCTGCCCACACTGCCAAAAGCACCAAAAGTTGGTTAAATGACCATGGTGTTGGTGTGCTTGACTGGCCAGCAAACTCACCACACCTGAACCCCACAGAGAATCTATGGGGTATTGTCAAGAGGAAAATGAGAAACAAGAGACCAGAAAATGCAGATGAGCTGAAGACCACTGTCAAAGAAACCTGGGCTTCCATAACACCTCAGCAGTGCCACAAACTGATCACCTCCATGCCACGCCGAATTGAGGCAGTAATTAAAGCAAAAGGAGCCCCTACCAAGTATTGAGTACATGTACAGTAAATGAACATACTTTCCAGAAGGCCAACAATTCACTAAAAATGTTTTTTTTTTTATTGGTCTTATGAAGTATTCTAATTTGTTGAGATAGTGAATTGGTGGGTTTTTGTTAAACGTGAGCCAAAATCATCACAATTAAAAGAACCAAAGACTTAAACTACTTCAGTCTGTGTGCACTGAATTTATTTAATGCACGAGTTTCACAATTTGAGTTGAATTACTGAAATAATCTAACTTTTCCACGACATTCTAATTTATTGAGATGCACCTGTATTTACCCTAACTGTATAGTATGTATAATTTCGAATAAATTTTTTTTTCCTTTTATGGGTTCACAGTAATTTTTTTTTTTCCAGTAGGGGAGCATCAGTAGAATGAGGTGCTCATAAATGGCATTAAAACTGCAGGTGGAATTCCATCAAAAACAAATTCTTTCACAGAAATTGGGAAGCTATAAAATGGGAGGAATTCACTAGAATTTCACTGAGATTTTAATACTTTAAATATCAAAAGCATGTTAACCACACCTAAATGAAAAAAGAAAAAAAAAAGTAGTTTTGAATAAAATTCCATAATGATGTTTGTGTCAGCAAAAGCTAAATAACCAACAGTAAAGCCACTGGATGAGAGATCTACAGCACCTGGCTAGCAGGTCCTCAACAATCAAACTCCCTATGTAGACTCCACTTATTTACGTTCAGGCGAAGTCCAAAGGCTTTTTAAAAATGGGAAGTCAGAAATATCAAACAGAGATCTTCTATATTCAGTTTTGTTTGCAACGAACATTTAAGACAGCTCGCAATTTTAGTAAAGCTAGACAGGTCATGAACCAGGTTCCACTTTAAAAGATTAATCAGGTTCCATTAAAACTACTCTTTGTACTATGAGATAGACGGTAATTCAGAAATGACGATGTATAATTTAGAGGCAAGTCTTGTACTTCGGAGAGGCTTATTGTTATTACCACGTGAAGGTTACATGCACACATTACACACTCATGACTTAGACGAAGAAAAAAAAAAAAAAAAAAAGAAAGTTAACTGAGAAAATGTTCTGAGTTTCACTTTATCCTTTTCCCCAAGATCTTTACTAAAGTCTGAAACACTGCCACCAAGGACGAAGGATCAAGTTTAACCATTAAGTTTAACTCAAACATGCTTTTTTCTGGATTATTTGGGGGAATTGAAGCTGTTTGTCACACCCTGAATCCCTTAAAAAATCTTAGCAAGTGAAAATATCGATTATACTCAAATGTACGAAGTATTTCCTATTATAAAGTTTAATAATACAGAATAATACAAACTATTATTAAACTATTAAACAATTATTAATTGCATTTCTATAAATTGTGCCAATTTCAAGCTTAAAGAAGTAGTAAACATTTCTAGAAAGAAGAGGAACCAAGAAGATTTTAATGCTTGAAATGAATAAAAGCACCTAAAAACAGGCTGAATATTATTAATCAAATATAAAAATGAATCTCATAATAAGAAATATTACATAAACATGCACATATTCAAGATATTTTCCCTTGCTAAGATTTTTTTTTTTTTTGCAGTGTTAAAAATAAGTACATCAGTATGTTGAACACAAATGAAAACAAGCACTTCAGGGTTTTTTGTCTTAACGAGTTTATGTATAATTATCAAACATGGATAAAATCTGCCTAAAAAGGCATAAAATCACCAATTACAAAAAATATTCAGAACTATCAAAAGTGACAACTTTTGGCAAGCCAAAATAAATATTTTTATGCTGGTGCATCATAGGACTCTTAAGGAAGAGATTTTTTTTTCCAATAACAGACAGTCAACTAATTCCTGAATAAACAGTTCACAGAGTTAAGGAATGTCACTTTCCAGAAAGAACAGACTGCAGAATGCACAAGCGCACGGTGTACAGTCTGAGCAGATGAGAGCACCGTGCTTATAAACTACAACCTTCCCCACAATACCTCAACTTTAGCTAAACTCTGGTATATAAAAGGCACCAAAGCATCGAATGAAACCGGCTGAAAGTCTCTGGGTTTGAGGAAGAACGTCCTCACGAAGAAGAGATGATGAATGGGATTGCTCTGCCTCTATAGCCTACGCCAGTCACAGACACGCGCCTCAAAACCGCAAAGTAGGCACTGGCATGGTGACGTCACGGAAGAATCGGTGAACGAGGGCGTTCTTGGCCGAGATTCTCTTGTTGGGGTCATATCGCAGCATTTGCTGTTGGGGAAAAAAAAAAGGAAGAATAAATCATTTGTCAACCATCAAGAATTCACCCTGAAAGACTTCTATTCAAAGTTTTGGATTGCAGCAAAGGACGGATAATGGAGTATATGAGATTATACAGAATTATGATTTGGAAATAACTTGAAGTGGTGACTGAGCGGTGAAGATTTCTAGTGATTTCTAATAAATTGTACCTTAATAGCAAGTTCTGCTTCTGATTAAATGAGCTATGATCAAAACTAAACCTCTATAAATGTGTCACGATGTTAATTTACCAATTACATTTGGTGGAATCTGGTGGAAGCTATGTAGTGCCGTTGCTCAAAAGGATCGAAGACTAGCGACTGATATGAACCAATATTAAAGTATATAAAAAAGTTTTTATATGCATGTTTCTGCTGATTATTTGACTATGAGAAATTGACAACGATATCAGTAAAGCTCTATTTAACTACAACTACTGGTGTCTGCTTAATTTTGACAGAATATTAGCTAATATCAGTTATTGGAATGTTGGCTCCTTAAAATATGTATCAGTGACAGTTTTCACAGTTTTCACGTGCTGGTTTTATCAGCAGCATACAAGAGCATGCTTATTACAGTATCTCACAAAAGTGAGTACACCCCTCACATTTTTGTAAATATTTTATTATACCTTTTCATGGGACAACACTGAAGAAATGACACTTTGCTACAATGTAAAGTAGAGAGTGTACAGCTTGTATAACAGTGTAAATTTGCTGTCCCCTCAAAATAACTCAACACACAGCCATTAATGTCTAAACCGCTGGCAACAAAAGTGAGTACACCCCTAAGTGAAAATGTCCAAATTGGGCCGAAAGTGTCAATATTTTGTGTGGCCACCATTATTTTCCAGCACTGCCTTAACCCTGTTGGACATGGAGTTCACCAGAGCTTCACAGGTTGCCACTGGAGTCCTCTTCCACTCCTCCATGTCGACATCACAGAGCTGGTGGATGTTAGAGACCTTGCGCTCCTCCACCTTCCGTTTGAGGATGCCCCACAGATGCTCAATATGGTTTAGGTCTAGAGACATGCTTGGCCAGTCAATCACCTTTACCCTCAGCTTCTTTAGCAAGGCAGTGGTTGTCTTGGAGGTGTGTTTGGGGTCGTTATCATGTTGGAATACTGCCCTGTGGCCCAGTTTCTGAAGGGAGGGGATCATGCTCTGCTTCAGTATGTCACAGTACATGTCACAGTACACTCCCCAGTGCTGGCAGCACTCATGCAGCCCCAGACCATGACACTCCCACCACCATGCTTGACTGTAGGCAAGACACACTTGTCTTTGTACTCCTCACCTGGTTGCTGCCACACACACTTGACACCATCTTAACCAAATAAGTTTATCTTGGTCTCATCAGACCACAGGACATGGTTCCAGTAATCCATGTCCTTAGTCTGCTTGTCTTCAGCAATCTGTTTGCGGGCTTTCTTGTGCATCATCTTTAGAAGAGGCTTCCTTCTGGGACAACAGCCATGCAGACCAATTTGATGCAGTGTGCGGCGTATGGTCTGAGCACTGACAGGCTGACGCCCACCCCTTCAAACTCTGCAGCAATGCTGGCAGCGCTCATACGTCTATTCTGCAAAGCCAACCTCTGGATATGATGCTGAGCACGTGCACTCAACTTCTTTGGTCGACCATGGCGAGGCCTGTTCTGAGTGGAACCTGTCCTGTTAAACCGCTGTATGGTCTTGGCCACCGTGCTGCAGCTCAGTTTCAGGGTGTTGGCAATCTTCTTATAGCCTAGGACATCTATATGTAGAGCAACGATTCTTTTTTTCAGATCCTCAGAGAGTTCTTTGCCATGAGGTGCCATGTTGAACTTCCAGTGACCAGTATGAGAGAGTGTGAGCGCGATAACACCAAACTTAACACACCTGCTCCCCATTCACACCTGAGACCTTGTAACACTAACGGGTCACATGACACCGGGGAGAGAAAATGGCTAATTGGGCCCAATTTGGTCATTTTCACTTAGGGGTGTACTCACTTTTGTTGCCAGTGGTTTAGACATTAATGGCTGTGTGTTGATTTATTTTGAGGGGACAGCAAATTTACACTGTTATACAAGCTGTACACTCACTACTTTACATTGTAGCAAAGTGTCATTTCTTCAGTGTTGTCCCATGAAAAGATAAAATATTTACAAAAATGTGAGGAGTGTACTCACTTTTGTGACATACTGTATATACAGATAACACTGTAATTATATACAAGTGGAGCAAAAAGGCAATTTTGCATATTATTTGCAAAAAAAAGTTTTCACTTAGAATAAGAAAAAAGTCTACCCTTGAGAGTTGGGCAGAGTAACCTGTGTCTAACCAATAGATAAACTATCACTCAATGTTACAAGCGATTCGATGAAATCATTAAGTGAATAAAGAGCTCAAGCTTAACGTCGTGGGGAAGCGCCTTGAAACACGCAGCATTATTCAATGTGTTGATGTAACTTCCACTAAAACAGGAAGTCAGTGTGACTCCTCCCCCTTTTAAAATAGCCAATAGTATCCAGCTCGGGCTAAGCCGTACTTGCCAGTTAGTCCCATGGAAAAATGCCCGTCACAAAGCCGTGAGCTGGCACAAATACCTCCTTCTTCAAAGTGAATGAATTCAAGCCATTTCCTTCTTAACCAACGTATAGTCGGAAAACTGAATGAAACGAGCGTGTTCGAACAGCCAAAGACACATTTACGACCCATGCTCGCTGATGATTTCTCTCGCTCAACAACGGCGACTTCGGCAAGGTGACCGTTATAACGTTGGGGGCGGGAGACTTCAGATTCTAGAGAGCATTTGATTGGACAGAATATCTGATGAGAAGCTGAAGTGCAGAATGATGTCCTAAAAGTTGTTGATCCCCATTAATGAATGCGAATTTTGTCATCGTTTTGGAGCACACTAGATTATAGATAACCTTAAGGCTAAGATATTCATACTAAAAGCCACAAAAGGTCAATTTTGATTTCATGGGGAAGTTTTCTCTTCAGATTAGAAAGGACAAAGCAGTTACGCAATTTTATCAAGTTAAAATTCGACAGTGTTTCAAAAGATAACACTTTATAAATCATTCTAAATAACGGTCATGATGAAGGGGTTTGTGTACTTCTGTAAACCTTAGGGCTACGTCACAGGTAGCTTAATGCTCCCAGTAGTGCCAGTATTGGTGAACAGATCTGAAGGGAGAGATCAGACCCCAGAGCAATCTTAAAGAGGTTATTCAACAGGGAAGAGAGTAATGTAATCCTACCCAGAGAGCACTGGGACTCCAACCCACAGATTGGCTTATAGCTTCCCCAGTATTCAAACTCTCAATAGCACAAATGCTTTTCTGAAGTACCACTCGGAAGTCCTGTAGATTTCCTCATTTCTACAAACTTGTCATGTAAGGCCAAAGCTTTACTCCAAACAGCGTTATGCAGAACGTCTCTGGTAAATAAAATGTGTTGTTAATGTCTTACTGCGAGCAGATCTCTGCCGTCGTCATCCAGAGGGGGCACGACTTTAGACAGGTCCTGCAGTGCCCACTTGGGGAAAGAAGGCTTGTAGTCGGGCATTGAGGTCACTCCAGGCCACACAGACTCATCGGGAGTGCCGAGGGTTCGGAAGATCCGGAACAGCTGATCGATTTCTGAATCTCCAGGAAACAGCGCCCTCCGAGTAATCTGACAAAAGGGACACCGCAGACACAACACAGCTCTACGTTACACAGGTTAGCACTGGAGAACAAGCTCTCTAATTACTAACAATATTCGATAGCCATATAAGTAAGTAAAAAGCCATCGTTTTCAACATGTCTAGAACAGTCCATAGGTAGCAGAATTTTATGGTGTCTTTACAGATTTGTTTTTATTATAAACTCATTTCACAAAACGGAGAATAAGAGTGAGTCGAGCTGCATTTTTTTTTTGCAGTGTGTCTGTCTTGCTTTAGGGATAAACATCATGCACATGTATCGCAAATATTCTTACGCTTAAATGTAAAAATCTTTATTTCCATAACAATGTTACATATTTGTATTTATACTTAACTATAAATCACCACAACGGCACCATTCATTCAATGTGCTATAGCACACGCTTCATGTTATGCAAGAATGCAAACTCAAACTGGCTTTTGTCGAGGGAGCAAACAGCAGGCTGTATAATGTAAAGATCTTGTGCAGTACTGTTTTCGGATTTTGCTTTGGGTTTTGGCAATTTTGTACCGTTGTGCATCTCTCGGCCACTTTAATATACCCTCAACTTACTGTTATAGGCCGGCAGGTTTAAAATCACTCGTGCACGCTTTTCAGTACAGCTAAAATCCCGTAGTCCATAAAGTGTCTTACCATTTCAGCAAAAATGCAGCCCAAACTCCAGATGTCGACAGCTGTGGAATAATATTTACAGCCCAGCAGAATCTCTGGTGCTCTGTACCACAAAGTCACAACCTACAATGCAAGGACAAATATGATCTTACTAACAAACATAACTAGTGTATTGGGTAAAAACAACACACATTTGAGACAAGTGCAACTGATCGTATTAATTATTTGCATAAAATGTTTATCTATATTCATATGATCCAAACAAAAAGCAGTTTACCTCATGTGTGTATGTGCGTACGGGCACACCGAAAGCCCTGGCCAAGCCAAAGTCGGCCAGTTTAATTTCTCCTTGCGCGTTAATGAGCAGATTCTGAGGTTTCAGGTCTCGGTGTAAGACCCGGTGAGAGTGACAGAAGGACAAACCCTGCAGCAGCTGGAACAGGTAGCTCTGAAGATAAACACATCACAAAACATAATTAATTCACACAAATAATATAAGCACACAAAATTGTACTGAAATTAAAAAACAAAACAAAAAAAAAAAAAAACCACAATATATGATGTGGCAACACATTCTTACTGCATTTTACAGATAAAATGATTTCTTTTATTTATATTTATTTTAGCCTAGAGGTGTGCATCGAGACTGGGATCTCGATGAAAGATTTGCAGCGGATCTTTCATGTGGACAGGAGCGGGCAGTCAGATATGAAGCTTGTGAGGCAGGGAAAGGCCACATTTATGAACACAGGAGTCTGCATAATGCGGTAGTTTCCTCACATGACTGGTTTACCGCATTCACCTTCAGTAAATTCTTTATTCAGGTGAAGGTCTTTGTGCTTTAAATTACTATTTTTTTGTTTTGGATATAGAGCCAACTAAAACTAAAGCCGTTAGAAAATGTCAGAAAAACAACAACTTCCAGAGCGTGGGAGAGGGGTTGAAAGAACAAGCCCCACACACACCTCAACATCACCCAAATTTTAAAATGTGCACTCGTTAGTGTTTTAGGGAGGCTTGCAACTCCAGCCGTTATAGTAGTTTACTACTGATGAATGAACTAAAAAATACACTTCAGTAATAATATCATAAGAAACCAAAAATGCAGGCATATCAGCAAGTAGAAATCACCAAGTGGTACAGCCAAAATGAAATATAAATTTTTATCATGGCTGTGAGAGACAGTTAAGTGATTATGCTAAATCTGAAACATTAAAAAAAAAAAAAGCATGTGTTATAAGTATGGCCTCATGTGTCTGTATACGTCTTAAGTGAGAACTACCCTAACTACAAAAACAGGGTAACCACTGTTAGAACCAAAATAGAACAAATTTGTGTGTTATAGCACCATTTTGGGAGAAAGAGAAGCTCCTCATTAAGAGACAGCCTGACAGACATATTTTTCAGATTTGACAAAAGGAATAAAATCAGGCGTTGGCTTAGAAAACAATGAACCAGAGCAACACTACCAGGACAAAGACTAAACTAATCTACAACAGTGGTGCAGAAACGCTGATATGGAGTCTGTTCAAAGATTACGGGGAAATATTTTCCTGCTACGTTAATGTATCTTATTAAGCCTATGCGCAGTGACAGTTATGAGAGTTGCTGTGGTAACAGCCCCCAGCGATGGTAAAAACTTGTTTATTGATTTATTTCATGCAAGCCTGTGTGTGCTGTTGCAGCAGGCAAATATTATTCCTAGCATATGCAAAAAAAAAAAAAAAAAAATCTTATAGTCTTAAGTAACCTAAGCTATATGAATACAGCTAAAAATGCAATAAATATAAAACAAATAAATAACTGAATTTCTTTGTCAGACTGTCGCCTGAGTGCGCAGAGCAGTGTCAGTAAAAATAGCACGTGTGCCGTGAATTGTGTGCACGCAAATGTATTGACGAGCGCGATGGAGCAAAGTGAGTGTGCAGAGAAACGGTCACGCACGATGTGAGAGTACTGAGACATGGCCTCAGGTAAAGAAAAGATCAGTCATTTGCTATTTAGTACAAAAAAAAAAAAATGTCCTGGTCTATAAGTCACACTCACCTTGACCAGCGGGAGTGAAATGCCATTAACTGAGGATGAGTCCATAAATTTCTTGAGGTCTTGGTGAAGAAACTCAAACACGAGATAAAGCTTATTCTCTGTGTGGATGACATCGAGCAGCCTGAAACGAAATCAGAAACAATCTCTCACTATAGTTTTGGGCAGTGGTCACCAACCCTGTTCCTGGAGATCTACCTTCCTGAAGACTTTAGCTCGAACCATAATCGTGTCCACCTGACCGTCTAATCATTGCCTAAGAAGTTCTCGATCAACTAAAACAGGTGTGTTAGATTTTGGTTGGAGATGAAACCTGTAGGAAGGTCGATCTCAAGGAAGAGGGTTGGTGACTGGTTTAGGTCACCAACCCTCTGGTTTAGGGTCTAACTGATATATTAGCTTGCCGACAAAATCAGACAATACTACAGTTCCACAGTTTCAGCGCCAGTGGAATCACACTAATAAAGCCTGAGGGAGACTAAGTAATCACGGGAGAGATTATCTTTCACAAGCTGTTTCCATCCAAGCTGAGAATTTAACTTATGCGAAACATTTTAATATTGCATAAAACATTTGCGATTAAAGCACCGTTTCCACCCCATGTGTTCAAAGAACAAAATCGTCACTTCTGGGGAAACTGAAAAGTGCAAAGTATGAATATAAATGGAAGTCGTTGCACCCGGGGATGCCACTGTGCCTCTTTTTTTCCCCCAATATAATAAATGACTTGTGAAATTTGGATATGGAATCGTGCGAGACAGCTCTGGGAGGTAATTATACCAAATCATTTCGATGACAGACTTTGGCTCAGGCATTTCAGAATGACAAGAACAACATTTGAGATGCTGTGCAACGAGATTGGTCCGCTGGTTAGTCCAGTTACACGACCCGCCACGTCCCAGTTCCCACGGAAACACTTTTCTGAGCCAATTATCCACTCAGATGATTTGTTGAGGCAAGTCACATGACTTTTTTGATGCACATCGAGGAATTTATTCGGTAAATGTTTTTCCGTTGTAGTTTATATGCATGTCTTCTTATCGAACGAAAAAATTAATGAATTATCCAGCTCAATTGAGCGCATACATTTTTTAATGTGCATTTTGGATTTGTTCGCATCTGGTGTTTAAATTCAGCGTTTATATCCATAAATTTGCACAAAAATACGTGGATGGAAACATAGTTACAATTGGCTTGGGAACAACGGGGATCCCCAGGGGCTAAGATCTGTGGCTGGAGAAAGAGAGGTCTGGGCTGACCTTCTCAGCTTGATGCCACCGTGACTCTCACAGGGAAACGGATAAGGAAAATGAATAAATGTTTTTAGCTGAATGGCTATTTTTGGTAGGGGGAAAAAACTGGGCACATTCTTTTTTTTTTTTTTGCCCAAGTATTGCTTTAATGCAGTCCTATCGTAGGAAAAATGCAGATTTGTAATTGATACAGTAGAAAGCTTTTTAGAGATTCAGACAGAATTAATTGTACAACAGTGACGACGTTTACGTGCACATCAAATTTCGTTTAAGGTCTATATTCGGGTTGTAGCCATATTCCAAACATGATGTTTATATGCGTACGGGCATCGTAATATTCCTGTATACGTGGTTGTTGTAAGTATGCCCGAGTTGCCATTCCTAAATATCTAGCCTACAGCTAAGCACCTGCTAGCACCCACAATTCCTTGTGCGCATATATATCTCCTTTCAGTGGATTTTCTGAATAAGGTGTTTACATGCCTCATTAAGGCGGACATATCCCAGGGGTATGAATCAGAATATTGTCTTAATCTGAATCAGACTGCGGCGTTTACATGACTCAATACTAATTCGAATACTGCCAAATTCCAATTAATATCAGAATAATGATGTGCATGTAAACGTAGCCTGTGTCATATTGTATAACATGATCATACTTGACAATATTGGGGTGATTGAGCTCCTTCAGCAGGGAGATTTCTCGAATGGCGGTACTCGGCACACCTTCAGTCTCCCTGCAAAAAAACAAACAAACAAATAAATAAACAAACATTAAGAACACCTGCTGTAACTATAACGACTGTTCTGTGTTTATCCCAGGACTCTTATCTCAATATGCTCATACTGAACATCCTTTCAACACGCTTAGTACTGTTTAACTTATTAACTTTGCGGCACACAGACGCAGAAGCGTAATGATTTATAATCCCACTATAATCCCAGAAATCACCCAGATGAAGAGTCTGGTTCCTCTCAAGGTTCCTTCCTCATGTCATCTTGCCGCGGTCACCTCTGCCTTGCTGCTTTGTGACAATGTCGAATGTTCAAAGTGTTAAGACAAATAAAACTGAACTTAAGTGAATTATAGTCAACAGTTAATGAACTGTCCGAGAGTTGGTGTTAGGAGCAGTGTCTCTCTCCATGCACTGCATTTTATAACTGAACTCCATTCAAGTTAATGAATGGAGATAAACTCAGGGTGGAGGGGGAGACAAAACAACAATAGGAAGGAGGAAAAAGCAGTCACTAAAAGTTAGTGCGGTTTAAAATACACTCCTAATTTAAAAGATGTTATGACAGGAGGTTTTTAGCACAGGAGTTTCAAACACTGAGGTAAATGCACTTGGTTTAAACTATAAGAGTAATTACAATAATCGTATTCCACACCCTATACTGAGATGTTAACGTCCCCCACCCCACCCCACCCCACTTACGTGTCCAGTCGGATTTTCTTCAAAGCCACGGTTTCGCCGGTGATTTTGTTTTTAGCTTTATAAACCACTCCATATGTCCCCTCTCCGATTTTCTCCACTTTCTGAAAGGACTCCATGTCAGACATACGGATAAAACCCCTTCTCACCCGGGGGGAAGTGGGAGCCGACACTAAACTTTACACCTAAACACACAAAATGGCTGTATGTTGACCTTCAGAGTGAAGTGTAAGCATGAGGAAACGAGTGATATGTTAAAACATAGCTAAGGAATATTTAACCTTAACTGTATTAAGAAGTAACACTAAGGCTACAGATAATGTTTTCGTACCAATACCCGCCAATTCCCGCGTTCAGTTATGGTCAATCCAAAATATCTCTGTAGAAGACGCCTAGTGCACTTCGTAGGCGGCGATATGCTATTATGTAACACTCAATGTAGTGCACTTATAGAGGAAACAGCAAACTGATTGAAACTAGGCATAAAACCCGCCCTACAAACAAAGCCTTTGTCTCCCCGCCCACTTTTCTTCTTCATTTAGCGCTTTCGAAGGCACTAAAGATTCATATCGCCACCTAGCGGATGATTTGGGTTTTTTTTCCACGTTTATGTGGTTTGCTACTGATATTTTCCCTTTTTTTTCTCCTTTCTTTTTTTAAAAAATTTATTTAAATGACACTAAATTAAACATGATCGTTTTATTTTAAATTAAAATGTTGTACAATCATAGCATGTCTGTTCATACATATGTGGGCCTTCCCAACACTGTACAGGATGTTTTTGTACACTGTAGCATTCATTATAATTTCCCTTCACTGGAACTAAGAGGCCCAAAACTGTCCCAGCATGGCAATGCCCTTGTGCACAAAGCGAGGTCCATGAAGACGTGGTTTGCCAAGGATGGAGTGAAAGAACTCAAGTGGCCTCCACAGAGCCCCGAACTCAACCCCACTGAACACCTTTGCGATGAACTGGAACGCTGACTGCATGCCAGGCCTCACCACCAGACATAATGCTCTTTCGGCTGAAAGCAAAAATCCTCACAGCCATGCTCCAGAATATAGTGGAAAGTCTTCCCAGGAGAGTTGAGGTTTTTATAAGAGAAAAGGGGAACTAAATCTGGAATGGGATGTTCAACAAGAACATATGGGTGTGATGGTCAGGTGTCCACAAACCTTTGACCATATAGTCTATATATTCTCATACAATAGTACAGCAAAAGACAAACATAATTTGAAGCCGTCTTTTTTTTTTTTTTCTGAAGACACACAGTTGAAGCTTTCTTCGTATCATCATGTTACTGAATATTAAATGTAAATATCTGAAATATACCAACTATTGATTTAGAAATATGACATGGGGATATTTCTAAAGAAACTGAATGTATGTGTATGTGTGACATATTTCACCAAGATTATGGTTATTTATTTATTTATTTATTTGAATTTTTACGATTTTCTGACCATAACATTATTTTTTTTTTATCGTTGCTGTGCTTTCTTGCACTGTAAGAACATTTTGTTATTTTAAACACTAAAATGATGTCCACTTCACCAAAGCACTTCACTTTTCATGAAACCACTTCAAGTCATAAAGACGCAAGACATCAAGACATCTATGTAGCCTATAAAGATGGCAAACATTCTGCAGTGATAATCCAGTGATTAGCCATGAAATGGCCAGTGACTGTGGTCACATTGTGTCCAGACTGACTCAGGCTCGCAGGAAGATGCTGCCAAATGAATGTAAAAGTGTGGCATTGTAGCGCACCATAGGGGCTCTATTACTTGTTGTAGCCAGTTGTATAACCACAGTAAACAATTGATTAATCATTTCTTGATAGCAAATGGCTAACAAACACAGTGTGGCCAACGTTTGGATTTGAATGTTGTAGTTCCAGCGTATAGGTTATAACAACATATATGCTGCGTCTTAAAACCGTGGTTTTGTCCGATCCTGTCATGTATGACCCCTCATATGCGAGGAAGGAAAATAAAGCTCGGAAGGCAGTAGCACAGATCATTGGTGCCTCTGGTGAGTGTACGCAGCTACTGTAGTACAGTTAGCTTGTTAGCATGTAACATGGTACACTCTGTGGTTTTTAAAGTGCTTTATAAATACATTTGAATGTAAATCAAACAACCAATTTTCACACTAATTAGTGCATTATTTAACTTGTGTTAAACTAGTTAGCTGTATAACCGATATGCATACAGTAGGCCTACTGTGCAAAAGTTTTAGGCACCCTATTTTTTTTAGTAGAAACTTTGTTATAGATTTTTTATTTTATGACTTCTACATTATCAAGTCAGTACAAAAAAACATTTTAGATTCCCAAACATTAGTTTTCTAGCACAAAATTAAATGTTACAGAAAAATGTTTGTATGTCATTAAAGAAAGCAGCATATTATGTAAGAGACACTTTTCAGACAAAAACACAATGAAGGCTGCTGGGTTTTGCTGCAAATATAAGAAGCGAGTGCGAAAGTCAAAGTCTCCAGAAGAACTGTGGCTGGTTCTGCAAGATGCTCAATAAAACTTACCAGCTCATTTCCTTATAAAACTGCACTAATTGTACCTGAGACTACTATATTTATTTTTATTTTTATTTTTTTTGTCACACCAAATATTGACTTTGTTTCATTTGCTGCTGTTTACTGCTCTTTATGGTATTTTTTTTTTTTTAATGTAGAAACATTTAATTTTGAAGGCATCTTTGCTCTACAGCATTTCTTTGCATGTGCCTAAAACTGTTGCACAGTACTGTAGCTACTACTGATTCTCATCAGAACTACAAAGTCTGACAGAACCAGTCGCTACCAGTGGACATCATGGCACCAGTGACTCCCTTTATGCCGTTCCAAAGCCTAAATTTGCTCGAATGGAAAGTCGCTATGTCTTCTGAGATTGTACAGTAGGTCAAAACTAGAGCCAGAACATAAACATTAGGCACTGCTGGTCGGACACTGGGTCTGCCTCTCGCCCACCCACACTGGTTGTTCTTCATGCCAGGACTGAGCAAGTGGTAAGTACAGCGTTATTAATTAATGCTAAATTCGCACAAGTATATTGATTTTACTGTCTAAAAATATTTTAGAGCTTTGAGTCTCAACTGACTGAATTACCACTTGCATTGGGTGCGTCTCAGTCATCTCCCTTGTTCAGTAGTCAGGGCACTGATCAGGGAGTCGGCCATTTTAAGGGCTGTCTCAATCGCGAAATCATTCCAGTGCACTCGATGCTCACTATGTTCCCTTACTGGAAGTGACATCATATTTTCAGAAGCCTCTCAGATCGAAAAAATGGAGGACCAACATTCAGCCAACTTCCATCTACAAATGTAAGTAGCTTGTTATCGAAGCTTTCAAATGATTTGTATTTTTATAATATAATTTTTAACATTATTTGACATTCTATATACAGCTTGTTTGAATCTAAGGACTTTTAAGTGTTTAATATTTATTTATTTTTTTTTAAATCCACTAGCCTGCCTATGGCCCTGCTTGAAGTACCAAGAGAAAAATGAGTGTGATTAAGCTTACAGATTTATGACATATAAAACCTAAATGTTTGATATGTTTGGGTTTTTACAGTAGTCATCAGTGTCCAGAGGAGCAGTGCCGTAGCACAATCCACGTAAAACTCAGTACAAAAAAAAGTTCAGTACCATCATAGCTCCAGTACCAAACTAACACACTTTTTGTTTGACACTTTCATCCAAACTGACTTACAAGTGAGAGAGGATCTTGCTCAAGGACCCAACAGTGGCAGCTTGGCAGTGCTGGGATTCGAGCTCACAACCTTATAATCACCAGCCCAAAGCTTTCACCACTGAACCACCACTTCCTCAAACATAGCTGGCTGATGGACACAATGTACATACATTTTTCCAAACTACTCTTCTAATTATGCTATGTCTATACTGGATGGATGGATTTGTATTTTAATGGTTGAAATCAAAATATGTAAAATTGCACAAGAATGACTGGAAGAAGTGTAAAGCACACAAATGTCTTTATTGCAGGATACATTGTCAGTGATGGAGAAAAGCATAGCGCCTTAAACTTAACAGATATGAACTACATCATCATTATCAGCTAGGATTTGTGTTACTCATAAATGATCTGTATCAGTTATTTAGCAAAACCATGAAGCAAAACAGTTACTACATAAGGCCAGTTTTAATTAACACTGATCGAGATACTGGACATTGGTTTCTTTCATTCATTCCAAGTCAATATCAATATATTCATTCAGAGAAATGCAGCTAATCTACGTCTCTATTAAGAATGCGTATTAAGTGCATGTTGTGGTCCTGCATAATGGTACATAAAGTTTTAGTCAAATTATTCATCCATTTCCATCAGAAGACGGTCACAATACAGTGTGTGGTGTTGTGTTGTGTATTAGGCATGCAGTGATAATCAGTTAAGCCATAACATTTCTATATTCAAAACATTAACATAATTCCCTTGCATTATGTTCCGAATTTTTTTTAGCAGTGTTCCCACTCTCAAGATAAGGTCAGGATCATTTAGAAGACAACATAAAGACAGCCATCTTTTTAACCTGGGACAAACCTGGTGTTGCATTCTTGTCCCATAATACTGGTCATAATACTATTTTAAACCAAAATAAACAATAGCCAATAATTGAATTATGTGAATGTAACGAATGTGTGTGTGTGTGTGTGTGTGTGTGTGTGTGTGTGTGTGTGTGTGTGTTCACACCACTCTCCCCTGCAGCAGAGGGCGGCTCTCTGCAGTGCTCTGTCGGGTCAGGAAGTTCCACACTAACACCGGAACAGACTTAAAACCAGAAATACCCATGATGCCATCTGTCGAGTCCTCTTTCAGTGCCTGGTATGCCTTCAATCGCCTGTGAATGTGTGTTAGTATTAAAGGGTTAAAAGAATGCTAATAAAATAATACACTATATAATTCAAATCATCTGTAGAATTAAGGGTTATCTAATAGAAAGTTTAGTGAATAAAATTGTATTTTAGAAAAGAGAAATGTAATAATAATAATAATAATAATAATAATAATAATAATAATAATAATAATAATAATAATAACCTTTTATATAGCTCCTTTTATGAGTTTAAAATTTAGTTAAACGTGTTTTATAGTAAAACAATCCATGAAAAACAGAAAGATGTGGTTTGAGCTGTTGTTTATTGGTAATGATATTAGACGGAGTCTGATGAATATTGAGATTTAATCAGTTCTAACTTTTAGGACATAAAACAAAAGAGGTTACTCACCTGTAAGTTAGAGCGATGGTGCCTACAGCACAGATGAGCACAACAACACCGAGTACCACAGTGGCAGCGCCTGCTGTGGAGGAGCCTGAATCTGCATTTATAAATGTATAAAACATAAAAATAGTGATATTGATATTAATATTGTCTGGTTTATTCAGTTAGTTAGCTAAATAACCAGTGATCTGCAAAACAGACTTATTAACAAGCTATTATTATGAGGAAGAACGTGTTCTATACTTTGTCTGGTGTCTAATTACTTTTTTGTGAAACCACAAAATGTAATATATACATGAATGTATATTTTAAAAAAAGTACATATATATTATACTGATCCTTACCCACAGTGACACTGAGCCTCGCACTGGTTACAGCAAAACTGACATCATTAATCAGAGACACATTAATGCAGAAAGTTCCAGAATCATTAAAGAAATGGCGGAGGATCATCTGGCACTCAGTCGGAGTCACAGCATTACACTCCGTCTGCACAGGACTGATACAGTCTGAGTCCATCACCATGGTACACACTTCACTCGGCAAGCTGAGGACATACAGGACACAAACGGGTCACAATTTAGCACACGTAGTACATTATGTAGTTTAGCACATTATACGTAATTCTCTGGCTCATTAATGGCAAAAATAAAAAAATAAATCCAGGGTTTTTGGTTTCTGTCCACTGGACTAAGTTCTGCTTAAACAAAGTCTTAACTAGGAACTCAAGCCTCACACTGCAAGAAAAATAAATAAATAAATTTTTGCTTCTTTCTAGAAATAAATGCATAAAATTAGTAAAATTACCTGGCAATAGAACAAGATGATTTCAAGCTTGAAATTTGTAATAAATAAATAAATAAATAAATAACTTTAACCTTATAATGGGAAATATTAAATAAATGTAACTGTAAGTAGTAATTGAGAGTATAGCTTAGTAAAGTTTCTGTGCTTAATGTTCCTAACCCCAAGGTCCTGGATAAATGTTCCTGGGCCTTAAATTCATGCTCCAAGCTTAAATTTATGTTCTTAAGTTGCACACTAAAGTTCTTGGGTTTAGGTTCCTAGGCCTAAGTCCCAGGGTTTAAGTTTCTGGGCTGATGTTCCTGGGTTTAAGTTCTTCGCGTTCAGGATTTAGGTTCTTTGGCTGAATACTTGGGATTAAATTCCTGGGTTTAAGTTCCTGTCCTAAAGTTCCAAGCCTAAATTTCTGAGCTTTTCAAAAGTTTATACTGAACTAATAGTTGATGTTAGCTTTCCATTCCCTCCCTCTCTTATTTCATCTCCCCCCTGCCATTGGGGTGGTTAAAATAAATGTTACAGATGTGTTGGTATAAATCGAACGAAATTTTTGGTCCAAGGTGATGGGACAAAACATAGAGTAGTACATGTGAAATTTTTTCCTGACCTTCCCTGGCAGGTGACGGTGAGATCCACGGCGTTCTGCTCCATGTTGGTGGCCAAAACTGCAACATTACTCATCTCCACAATCTCCACACTCTCAATTCCCTCTTAGGAAAGAACCACAGGCAAACAAACTGTATTACATTGTGCAATATATAAGATTACATAGTATTTTTATTGCATTAAACTCAGTATTTTCTCAGAATTATTTGACAGTACAGAAGAATTGCCTAAAAGATTATATTACATTTACAGCATTTGGCAGACGCCCTTATCCAGAGCGACTTACATTTATTTCATTTATACAACTGAGCAGTTGAGGGCCTTGCTCAAGGGCCCAGCAGTGGCAGCTTGGAAGTGCTGAAATTTGAACTCAAGACCCACTTAACCACAGGGTTGTTTATTTATTTATTTATATTGCACAGTGGAATGAAACCAGAGAACCCAGCGAAAATCCACACAAAATGCAAAATATCCACACAAAAACCCAGCAAAACTCCACACGGATAGTAACCTGAGGTCAGGATTGAACCCAGGACCATGGAGCTATGGAGTGACATTACTGTGCCACCTGCATAAATTAAAGCAAAACTTAAAGCAAAACAAAATACTGTGATACATGACATGTATTGAAATGATATACAAGTCTACATGTCTACAAGTAGCACATATTTTTACATATTGCCCAATCCTATGTGGTTAAATTGTTGTACCCCTATGCACTAGCATATATTTATGAGGAGTGGCACTTACGAACAACATCCAAAGTTGAGGAGAAAGAGCCGTAACGGTAAATCATGCAGTTTCCCTCTGTTGGAATTTCTGGGGCTTGTCGTTTTGCAATAATCAGAGCAGCTTGTATTTCCTCCGTTCCTTCAGCAACTATCTCATTCTGTGTTACTGGAGATGTGGTGGGAATAACAGCAACTACATAAACAGAATAAAGTCGTTAGCAAACCAAACCTTATCTCAATGGAATACTGCTTGGAATGTGTTTTGAAACTAATATCTATCGCTCACATATGTAGTGGATAAATATAAATGATTATCACAGACAAAAATTTGGACACATTTTCCTGTACTGAGTGAAGAACAGAAAACCTGACTGATTGATTCAAATGGATATATTATAATGGAAGGCTATGGGCACTTGGTGAATTCAGTTGTACCATTTAAATACATAACTAAATACCATGAATGCAAAACTACAACCCTTACAGAGACAGACATGAGAGAGTCCCTTACCAAACCGATTATAAATGTAACGTGTTGGCAGCAAGTTTTAAGTAGACATGCCTTTCATTCTTTTCTCAGTACAGGAAAACGTGTTGAAATCTCATTCATGGAAGAAAACAACAACAACAACAAAAACCTGAAGTATTGCTTTAATTAACAAACAATAAGACATCCTCACCTGTAGCAGTGTCAGTTATTACAGCCGCTTCAGCTACGACTTCATTTGGAGTAGCTTCATTTACAGTTTCCACAATCTCACCCTCAATCACTGGTACGATAGATGGCACTGTTTGAACAACTGTAGCATCTGTGGCCACAATATTAATTATAACATCGGCAGCAGGTGCTAATGTGTCTGTCTCTCCATTGGCAGCTGACTCCAAAACTGTGGCTTCGGTGACAGCTGACTCGACTACACCCTCCTCAACAGGGGTGATAGATGCAGCAGCATCAGTAACTGTAAGGCCCTCTGTCTCTACAATACCGTCTGCAACTGTTTCACCAGTGGCTGGAATATCAGAAACTTGATTTTCAGCAGCATTTACTGCCTCTTGATCATCAGCCATAGCTGCAGCTAAGTCATTAGCTGCTGCTGGAACAGCAGAAGCTATGCTTTCTTGCTCAAGTACAGGCTGAGGAGAGGCTGCCATGTTGGTGGTTTGTGCAGCTGGAGCTTCTGATGCCACTGTCACTGCTTGAGCTATGGAAAAGGGCAAAGATAGTCGACTAATGAGGTCTAAATAATTGATCGTTAGGAGATCGTTGAATGTACATGGTTAATTTCAGCAATAACTGGATTGAGACTGAAAACACAAATACGCTAATTGTACTTGGTACACAGGATTGTGACTTTTTACAACTATGCCAGAAGGTTTAATATATCTGCATTATATTGGCCACACTTAAATGTATAATTAAACAAAACAGTGCAATCTTACATGCTGTCATAATGGCCCAAGTGGACAAGTTGACTAAACTGAGGCTCGGTAAACAACCAGTAAAAACCACTGAAAACACCCTTTCAACTTTCAATTTTAACTCATCATCTTTGCATAGTCTTCTTAACTACCAGTTCCTTCCCTGTTTATGGACTGATGTCAAATCAGTATTTGCACTGTGAACATTTTACATGAGTTTATAGCAGTATTGGCTTTAGATCAGTTAATATGCAGACACAGTACTTGGTTAAATCTATAACACTGACAATACCAATCACCATTTTAAGAAGGTAATCATCAACGTTAGAGTTATCACTAGCGTTGGCTGGCTAGCTTGTTGCTAAGCTACTCGCTATTGTCCGCTGGTGTTGCTGTACTGCAATTTCAGTCCAGAATGTAGAATAGTAGAACAGTACCAATAACCATTCAGGCCTGTAACTGTAAAAGTGTGGTTAAAGAAGCTTTCTATGAGCTTTACATGCTCTGACAGAGCAGACAAAAGACACGCTTTCATGGAGGCATCCATGTTTTTTTTTTTTTTCACGCATTGAACACATCTCAGGGATGAGAAATTACATTAACTTGCAAATCACTATGTACAAAGTGTCATAAAAGCAGCAAAACATCCTGCTTCTAAAATGCAGATGTTTGTAAAACAAAAAGGTTTGATAGCTAAAACATTTAAATATTAGCTAAAACTTAAATAAAGGTGCTGTAGATCACTAGTTAACTGCATTTAAAGCTGGCTAATTTGCTTTAGTCTAGTAAACTGTTTAGTAAGTAAGCAAGCTAAGTCATCGTTAATTTTTAAATGCTTTAGCTGTGCAGTCTCTAAGTCGATATTAATGGCACTTTTCTTCCTTCTGTGTCATAGTGTCTCAAATTTAACACACAGGAAGTGATCAATAGTAGGATGTTTATGGTATTTCTGACAGATACCATTGGTATCATTTTAAGATCTCTTTTTTTAACAAGAATGGACCATAAGTTAATTTTACTGTTATATACAACAACAAAAGCCTTATTTCTGGGTGGGTAAGGCCAGTAGCCCCACTCTTGTAAAAGTACAATACTAGTACAATACCAGTTTTAAACTCACCTGCAGTTACAACCCCACCAGCCGTTGGATTTGGGACACAGCCATTTGGGATGGCAGCCATCAGCACAAGTTGTGGCCTAAATGAGCCGGTTGAGAGGTAAGTGTGTGTAACAGAGTGTTGACGAGAGATAAGTGTCCCGCTGTTGTCCCCAAAGTCCCAGGTAAAGGTGATGTCAGACCCACTAAGGTATTGGCTGGGGTCATGGACACCAACGTTGAAGGTTACAGGTCGATTCTGGATAAAGCTTTGATCCGCCTGGTTAACATCACCAGTCTGGGACAAAGTCACTATGAATGGAATCTGATCTGAAGAAGGAAACAACAGAGATTTTAGAATTTAATGTGTTCAGATGTATGAAATTCCTGTATACTTATATACATTAGAATTACCTGTAATTGCCTCCTCATTAGCGCTACATCCTCCCTCATTAATATAAGCTCTAAGCTCTACTCATTGTATATGGCCATGCCTTGGAGTATAGAATCTTTGAAATGTAGGATCCTGACCCTTGGACTGTAGGACCATGGAAAAATAGAACACTGACAATGGGAATATAATACCATGGTAATATACTGTAGGAAACTGGGAACATAAGACAATGTAGAACTCTGGGAACGGGAAAATAGGACACTGAGTATATATGACCATGGGATCATGGGAATGGGAAAATCAGGCCACCTATGAATATAGAACACCAGGACTGGTATGATAGGACCCTGCAAGCATAGAACCATGGGGGTAGGAATATAGAAATATAGCAGCCAGAGAATAAGATTGAAGGACTCTCTATGAATATAGAAACCTGGGAATGGGAATATAAGACACTGAGAATATAGAACTCTGCGAGCATATGACACTGGGAATATAGGACCCTTGGAACATAGGACACTGTGAATAGGAACCAGGTAATGGGAATATAGGACACTGGTAATACAGTATATGACCCTGGGGAACCTAGGTCCATGTAAATGCAGGACTCTGGGAATGTGCATACAGGAATATAGGACTCTACAGGCCCTGTGGGAAAATGGGGTAGTTTCCACATTTTCCATCACATAAATCCCACAATTGTGGCTCTAATTCTTGATCAGATCAAAGAAAGCTGCTACATTTAATACTACTAATAAAATGAAATTTCCATCTGTCCAGCATTATATCACACAAACACACACCCACACACCTGTGATAGAAAACTGTGTAGACGCGTATCCAAGAGGAATGAACCTGTCCTTTACCCGGCAATGATAAATAACCACCTCCATGTTGTAAGAGCCCAGTGGCACATTGTCTGTTCCAATAGTGAGTGCAGAGGAAGGACCACCAGCCACCTGCCAATATCGACCTTTAGAGAGCAAAGAATGAATAATATAATAATGCATATGTCTTATGATGAAACAATATAAACTTGTTGTGTAATCTTAACCAAGAATAAGCTGTATGCATGTGCCAATATTACAACAATTTCATTACACAAATATGTTAAGCTCAACTGAAAAGCTCATAAAATTCTTGAAGGGAAATATAAAATTATGGATATGCTTGTATTACCCCAAGTCTTCCACACAAAGATGAAGCGAGGTTTCTTGGCCAGTGTTGTAGTGAATGGTGTACCATCAGGAAAAAACCCTGTCCATTCTTGGGAAGTGTTGAATTCTGGGTAAACATGTTCACCCTTTGTGTACTGGGTTCCTGAAAGCAAATTTAAAAAAACAAATATACTTTTAAGGTAATCAGGAATTATGGCTAGATAGTGAGGTCAAGATTTTAGGCACTGAAGCAGTAAAGAATCTGGAATAATATCAATTTCCTGATCATAAAAATACATTAATTTGCATACAGTAGAAATATACTATAGATATAATTTACCTACACAATATATTATATATTTAATGTTCACAGTAATTAACACAATATAATTCGACATTATTGTAAAACTGCTTAAGTACTTAAAATTGTGCTACTTGAATTCTCTGTACCTGCAAACATTATTTACAAAATGTGTGTGTCAGAATTTATGCCAGTTTTATTTTTGAAAAGTATTTAGAAACTATTAAAATATTTGCCTCTTAATTGTGTTAGAGATCCCCTCGCAATCGGAGTCGCTCACGACGCGACTCACTTCCGCATTCCATTCTCCGCGCCGCCGTTGAGGACAGCTGGCAGTTTACTTCCGCATTCATAGACTCACATTTGTTTTCATTGCCATGTGCTTGTGTTTTGGTTTACGTCATGTCTCCGCCTTTGAATGTTTATTGGTTCTCTGTCCATGTCATGTCCCCGCCTTCGTATGTTCATTAGTTTACCGTTTATTGTTTAATTATGTGTTTCAGGTGTTTCTCGTTTGTATCTGATTATTCCATCTATTTAAACCTCTTCCTGTTTCCGCCTCAGCGCGGAGTATTAGAGTTCGTCCTAGCATGTGCTGTACGCCTGCTACCTTCTCGCTTTCTCCTGCCCATAGCTCATAGCTCTCAGCTCATAGCGCTCAGCTCATAGCTCTCAGCTCATAGTTCCGGTACCATAGCCTAGTGTCATGCGTTTGCTTCAGTTTGGTTTTGTTTTGTTCCCATGTTCTGTACTTTTGGGGAATTACTGCCTTGTGGATTATCTGTTTTGGAACTACTGCCTTGTGGATTATCTCTTTTGGATTATTGCTTGCCTTTTTGTGGATTACTGTTTATTTCATTTCTTTTGTGTGTTCCGTTACTTTCGAATCCTGTGTTCCTAATAAACTGACTTTTCCCCTGCGCATGCATCCTGCCTCCCTCCGTGTATTGTAACAAATTGTTTGTCAGTTGAGCGGCAAATATTTGAATGGAGAAATGTACCATTAGCATACATTTGGCTAAAATAAATAAATAAACATATAAATATATAAATAAATAAACACCTTTAACTCTCTAGAAAAGTAGTTAAATGGTTCATTTTATGGCTCAGAAAAGGGTTTAGCAAAAGACTGTATTTGTTGTGAGTGCTAACCATTAACAGTGCAGTTCTGGCTCCACACCACTGTCCCGTTAGGCAGTACTGTCTGATTCCCGGGAGGAAGAACATTAATATTGAATGTAGTTTTGGCTCCCATCAGGGTTGGGGCATCATTCTTGATGTCAAATGTTACCTGTCCACCTGTAAGAAATATTTTGTGTGATGAATTTTGGCTGAACTTAGCTATATTTAACACGTAACGTAATCTCAAATATGTTTCTGCCTTTTACATCATAATTATATTTAAGTAGTGGATAAATGATAATCAGTGGTAATCAATATATCACCAGCAATAAGTTACAAATGGTCACAATAATGTGATATACTGTATATACAGTATTTGCAAAACCCAAATTTCATACATGCATTTAAAGATTCATTTACAGAACTTTTATAAAATTTATGGAGTAGTATTCTAATACAATACGTAAAATATAATTATATGAAATTATAATTTGCTGGGGCCTGCACCTTTCCAGCAGTCCCTGTAACGGGAGTCTCCATCTCTCCACACTGGGTACATTTGTGAATTCCATGAGCGGTAGTGGGTAAAATGGGTTCTGGCCCCTGAAAGAAAAATAATAAAGTGAGAAATTGCTGCAGTGAAATTGTGATGAGATATTAACCTTAAAATGCATTCTGATCCAATGCTAGAACTTCATTTGCATATATTAGTATTATATAGCATTCTACGGTATACATACAATATTATGTAGCATATTATGTAGTATTATATAGCTTTGTATACGTGTACAGTATTATACAGTGTGCTATTTAGCAGTCTCTACTTCTATAGTATTATACAGTAGATCATTCCTCACTTACAAAGGTCCGGTTAAGCAACTAACTGACTGAATGGTCGACTACCTTTAAATGCTTAACCATTACTGATTACATTATGGCTATAAAAAGACCATTTGAAGTGGCCATGTTTTCTTTCATGGTGGTGCTTCACATTAATACTTTTGACTAGAGCTATGAACTCTGAACAGATGAGACACATCTATTTTGAATTTGACGTGGGAAGAATAAACTCAAACTTCTCTGTTCATTTGTCTTTTTTAAAAATTCTATGACTTTTTTGAAACAGGTCATGTTGTCAATTAACAAATCAGAGCAGAGAGGGTAAATGATATGAAAACTCTATGAAAATCTGTGAAAACTCTACCCTTAAAATGTCTCAAACCCTGTAGCTACTCTCTAGTCCGATGAGCTGCCTTCAGATTAATTATTGATATAAACGAACGTGAGTGTATAAACTACAACTGCTACAACAGCTACAATAATGTTACACCTGATGGTTGCAACAGAAAAGCATTAGTCCAAGTTCAAACCAATCCATGCTTGGGGATCTAGAGCATAATTCTATGATCCTGCTGTCTGCTTGAGAAGGCTATCAGTACTCTCTCCTCTGTAAATTAGAGCAACTCTAGCAAATCATGGATGTCTGTGAGCTAATGTATACAGAAGAAGGCAGTTATTATCTCCTTCATGCACATTCAGCTGCAGAAGTTCAAAAAGATGCAGTGGCAGAGCTTCACATGTCTTGGAGGAAGTATATATTAGCTCTCCCCAGCTAGTAGCTAGCTGGGGGGGGGGGGGGGTAAAAATATAAACAAAAAGGTGTAGTTACTGCTTATTATTTAGTTTCATGCATATAATTTGAGCTTCATGATAAAGATAAAGCCACTGCATATTTTGTTTGGTTCCAGAACAACCTTTTAAAAGAAATCCATTTCAAATAATGACAGATTGATTTGAATAAACGTCACATTGTGCCTGACTATCTGAAGAAGAAACTAAAACTAAAAGCAAAAGTGGTATTTCTGTATAAAATTCATCTAATACACATTACCAGATATAGAAAATCGGGTTTGCGAATAAACTGGAAGGATGGGCTATATTTTCAGGTAGCTTTTAATCATCTTTCTGAAAGCATTAAAAATCCAGACCTCAAGTCTCATTTGCTTGAAAATAGCTTGAGTTCGTGTTTGTTGTCACAGATACACAGAGCATTCTCATGAGAAAGGGTGATCTTTCAGACACTTCAGTAACTCAAATGAACCATAAAGATGAGAGAAGGGAAAGAGGGATGAAAGAAAAGCAAAAGTTGAAGGGGGGTAACATGTTCCAGGCAGTGAGAGTCACATGTCTTGTCCAATCCTTTTCTATCCTTCTCATGTGATTCTCAGCTGAGTGTTTACTTTTGTAATCCCAACTTTAGGAATAAGGAAAGGCCTTGTACAGCTGACATATCTGAAGAGAGAGAGAGAGTGTGTGTGTGTGTGTGTGTGTGTGTGTGTGTGTGTGTGTGTGTGTGTGTGTGTGTGTGTGTGTGTCCTGGACAAGAGACTGCAAAATGTGTTTGCATACTGCATTTACTAAATTTTATGGAATCTTATATCATCGCTGTCTATAATCTTAAAAATATATATATCAGTGCAGATGTATAGAGTATTGCAACTGACACTATATAAATGACTAATATCAGCCTGATCAGTGAGATAATGGTGGATTTTATTGTTTTATGAATTTGTCTAAATGCTGCATCAGATTAATGACAAGTTTCGATGATGTGCAACTCTATAATAGCTTATCGGCAGATGCAGGGTTTGTTTAATAAATATGATACATAGACAGAAATGTAATTTCTCATATTTCTTTCAATATAGAACACTGATTGAAAGAACAAATACTGGATTCTTTTTTGCTTTTGTCCAATGCCTAACCTGTATTTTATTCTCTGTTCTGGAAACATACAGTTTCATAATGTAAAAAATTTGAGATTTGAACATCTCAAAATAAAGTGTACATACATACATAAACACACACACCACACACACACACACACACACACACACACACACACACACACACACACACACACACACACACATACATAGATACATAGATAGATAAACTCACTTGTAATTGCAGCCAAAGAGAGGGTCAAACCCAGAACTATAAGTGCTGTCCTCATTTTCCAAGTCTTCCCCCACCCAACAGGTTCAGTCCTCAACAATTCCTGAAACACAGCCCAAGTCAAGAACTTTGAGGAGTGCCAAACCTTTTTTAAATGAGCCTGAGCCTTTCTAATCGGCCCAAACACCTGACTCTGACATCATGCACTGGATTAAAAAAGGAGGCTCCTCCCATGGCCCAAAGCACTTTTTCCAGAAAGATTTGGCTAATCGCAAATTTTATATCAGAAAAGCCTCTAAATCAATGGCAGGAGGTGTTAAGACTGGATTGAGACTGGATAAAGTTTGACTAGGGAATTAAATATGCAGTAAATAAGGATGAAAGGGCCTAGCATGGATGGTGTAATTGGGGTGCCTGGCTGAATAGTACATACATATGTTATTTAATATCCTTTTGGTGCATATATCTACTTACTTATATCCAAGTTTACACACATAATGTGTTTTGACGTTGAACTGAAATATGAACAAACATGAACAAAAAAGTATGTATTAACAAGCATAAACAACTGTACTGCATATATATATATATATATATATATATATATATATATATATATATATATATATATATATATATATATATATATATATATATATATATATATATATATATATATAAAGACATTGCTATTCATTAGGAAGGTTTCACACGACAACTAGCACTCATGTAGAAGGTTCTCAGAGACAACATTATTAAACAGCATTTGAATGGAAAAATGGCTGTAGCATAGCTGTGAAATCCTTTTCAGTACCTGTCTAAAATAACTCTTCTGGAACATTGTATTCTGCCCAGACAAAAAAAAAAAAAACGAACTCTGGCAATAATTCCGTGCATCATGTTTGAAGAAAGAAAGGGACATATTAGAGAAGAATTTAATCTCATCGGCCAGGAAACTGAATCTGGGGAGAAGATGTATGTTTCAACAAGACAACGATTCCAAATATAGAACTAAAACAACTCAAGAAGGCCTTACATGGCCTAGCCAATCTCCTGCCTTGAATCCCATTGAAGATTTATGGAGGATTTTGAAATTACGAGTCTGTCAGAGGGACCCTCATAACCTTGGGGATTTGAAGACAATATTCTGAGAGAAATGGGCCAAAAGTGAACCACAATGCTGCAAAAAGGCTAATTACTTCTTACCCTAGATGTCTCAAAGCTAACAGCTTTGCTGCAGAGTATTAATGTTGGTAAACTGAGGTCTCCGAATACTTTTTTCCCTATGAACTGTGTTCTTAAAACATCTTTTATCTGTGTGCTTATGAATACATATACTTCAGTCATATTTCTAAGTACAAAGTCAAAAGTTATTGTTTGTGAACATTTGAAGGGGATATATGTGCTGAAAGTATATTAAAAGTGTCAGAATACTTATTTCCCCTCACTGTATTCACAGGTTAAAGCAGAGCTTACCAATCCTGGTCCTGGTCTCCTGTTCTACCCATTTTAGTGTTTTCTCTCCTCTTTCTCCTTGTCACACAGTTAGCACATCAATGTCCAACCTGTAAAAACAATTTCATTACATTACATAAATGCATTCAATTAACATATTCATTCATTCATTCATTTTCAGTTACTCACAGTGGACCAGAGTCTATTCCACGAGTCTATTGATGTTTTTTGGGTGGGTTTTTGGGAAACCAAAAAACCCAAACTCCACATAGACAGTAACTTGAACCTCAGCATCAAACCGGGGACCCTTGAGTTGCCAGAGCAATGCTACATTACACGCTGTGCCACCAAACCAAACTTTCAAAATTCTGTAGATTTGAGAATGTCCATTAACCAAATTAATAACAGTGTCGCATACAGTTTTTCTAAATTGTTCAGATGCATTTCTCAAAATGCTAATAACATTCTAAAAATATTGTTTCAAAACCACACACTGTTAACACAACTGGACAAATCACAATTCTCATAGTATTCATACACAATGCAAACACTGAAGCACATTTTGTAAAACACTAACATTGGCATGTAATTCATACAACTCATTGAATGCAAAATACTAGTTACAGTAAGCAGTGTGTTTGTACAAAAAAACAGACCATTGACATGCAATTTCAGTTTAACGTAAGTTTCTGAAAATTGAAAGTGCCCATCTGCTGTAAGTCCCACTTCATAGGTGTAGGATAAAACCACATATAAACACTAGAGTGGACTGTAATAATGGAGCAGTAGGTAGGTTTCAGACACTGGTGTTTTGATAAAAGAGTTTCTTTTGAGATGTGTTTTAAGAGTTGCAGTTAATTTTGTTCAGAGAGATGTGTGAAGAGTTTAGAAAAAATTAATTTTTGTTAGCAATTGTGAAAATAAAATGCTGTAATAGCACACTGAATATATGCTGTAGCTGAATCAAGA
Organism: Cranoglanis bouderius; assembly: GCA_023630585.1. Taxonomy (NCBI): domain Eukaryota; kingdom Metazoa; phylum Chordata; class Actinopteri; order Siluriformes; family Cranoglanididae; genus Cranoglanis; species Cranoglanis bouderius. Next base: position 10,496,160 of record CM042572.1, read on the forward strand.
AAGAGATCTTGATGGAATAGTGTTTAATGGAAACCATTACTCGAATTAGGAAGTAGAAAGTCCACAAGTTCTCATGGATGATTTCATACAGTCCTTAACTGCATGAGTAATATGTTTGTTACAGTTTAAACACAGGTTACCCAAGTTACTATAAATATCAGTAACAACAACCAGATATGTGTAGTACACTGAAACAGTGGGGAGACTTTTACACCGATCTACACAGTCTAATGTGGGTGTGGAAAAGCGCAAGTGCATCTTCAAAATGTATATATCAGGATAAATCAAAGTCACAGAAGGGTAACTATGGTAAACTAGGAACAAAGACAAAACAAGGAAATTGTTATGACTGGACAAGGAGTTATGAATGTAAATAAACATGCAGACTATTTTATCTTATGATATTTATCTTTGGCCTTAATGTTGACTCCTGGATTAAATAAGAATTAAAAGTAAGGTTTTCACTCAGATGGCTTCAAATAGTTGAACAGTGTTTGAGTTATAGTGTTTATAAAGTTAAACACGAGTTATAGTGTTTGTAAATGAACACATATATTTGGTAATATACAATAATGCTAATTTCCCTTAATAGTCTGTTGTCTCAGTGTTGTACACTATATGCCACACTATAGTTTGTGGACACCTGACCATAACATTCATATGTGGGTCTTCCATAAATGGTTGCCACAAAGTTGGAAGCACAATTGTCTAGGGTGTCTTTGTGTGCTGTAGCATTACGATTTCACTTCACTGGAACTGCCAAGGTTGTAGTGGAAGAACTTGATTGGCCTGCACAGAACCCTGACCTCAACCCTCCTGTGCTCTTTTGGCTGAATGAGCAAATCCCTACAGTCATGCTCCAAAATCTAGTGGAAAGCTTTCCCAGAAGAGTGGAGGTTATTATAACAGAGGGGATTAAATCTGGAATGGAATGTTCAACAAGCACATATGGCTGTGATGGTCATGTGTCCATATAGTGTATAAATTCAGCAGGGATTGCAAAAGTGTGATTGGTTGAGGTTAAAACCCATAGTATATAGTATACAACCCCAATTCCGAAAAGGTTGGGACAGTATGGAAAATGCAAAAAAACAAACAAAAATAGTCATTTGAAAATTAAATTCACCCTGTACTATATTGAAAACACATTATTAACACATTATTTGATGTTTTACTTTGTGAATTTAATTTATTTTTGAAAATAAACACTCATTTCAAATCTGATGACTGCAACACACTCCAAAAAAGTTGGGACAGTCGACTGTTTACCACTGTGTAACATCACCTTTTCTTTTAATAACACTTATGGGCACTGAAGACACCCGTTGGTTAAGTTTAGCAAGTGGAACTTTCCCCCATTCATCCATTATGCAGTTCTTCAGCTGCGTAACTGTACAGGGCCTTCGTTGCTTTATATTGCGCCTCATAATGCGCCACACATTCTCAATCGGATGCAGGTCAGGACTGCAGGCAGGCCATGCTAGCACCCGCACTCTCTGCTTACGCAACCATCCGTGTGGTTTTGAAATGAAAGAAGCCATTATAGAGAGTGAGGAATGTGGGGTATGTGACTCTGAGTCATGCTGCTTTGACTAGACTTGATACAAAACCCTTGAGGCAGAATGGATGCAGGTCACGGGATGAGACTGTGTGGAGGCCCATCAATGATCTTCTTTCATCATTCACATTTTACTCAGTGTGTCTTTCTCATGCGTCACTTTCCTTTCATTTTTTTTATTACCTCATTATATTTCACATCCTATAACATGATATCACATAACAACAGTCATACTGGAAAATACAGTGTTTTGAATTTTTATATTCCTATACCATATCTCACAATATGAATATCTCATTATAGATTTAGTCCCCCTTTGCTGTTATAATAACCTCCACTTTTCTGGGAAGGCTCCACTAGAATTTGGAGCATGGTTATGTGGCCCATTCAGCCACAAGAGCATAAGTGAAGTCGGGCACTGATGTTGGATGAGATGGCCTGGCGTGCACTCAGCGTTTCAGTTCATCCCAAAGAGGTTCAGTGGGGTTGAGATTAGGGTTCTGAGCAGACCACTCGAGTTCTTCCACTCCAAGCGTGGTGAACCATGTCTTCACAGACCTTGCTTTGTGCACAGGGGTATTGTCATGTTGGCACATGTTTGGGCCCCTTAGTTCCAGTAAAGGGGTATTCTTTAACCTACGTCATCCAAAGACATTCTATACAACTATGTGCTTCAGTGGCAACAGTTTGGGGAAGGCCCATATATGGGTGTGATGGTCAGATGCCCACATACATTTGGCCATATAATGTACAGCCGTGGCCAAAAGTTTTGAGAATGACACAAATATTAATTTTCACAAAGTCTACTGCTTCAGTGTTTTTAGATCTTTTTGTCAGATGTTACTAACTGTTACTGAAGTATAATCACAAGTATTTCATAAGTGTCAATGGCTTTTATTGACAATTACATGAAGTTTATGCAAAGAGTCAATATTTGCAGTATTGACCCTTCTTTTTCAAGACAATTACAATTTGCAATTTGCCCTGGCATGCTGTCAATCAACTTCTGGGCCACATTCTGACTGATGGCAGCTCATTCTTGCATAATCAATGCTTGGAGTTTGTGGGTTTTTGTTTGTTCACCCGCCTCTTGAGGATTGACCACAAATTCTCAATGGGATTAAGGTCTGGGGAGTTTCCTGGCCATGGACCCAAAATGTCGATGTTTTGTTCCCCGAGCCACTTCGTTATCACTTTTGCCTTGTTGCAAGGTGCCCCATCATGCTGGAAAAGGCATTGTTCGTCACCAAACAGTTCTTGGATGGTTGGGAGAAGTTGCTCTCTGAGGATGTTTTTGTACCATTCTTTATTCATGGCTGTGTTCTTAGGCAAAATTGTGAGTGAGCCCACTCCCTTGGCTGAGAAGCAACCCCACACATGAGTGGTCTCAGGATGCTTTACTGTTGGCATGACACAGGACTGATGGTAGCGCTCACCTTTTCTTCTCCGGACAAGCTTTTTTCCAGATGCCCCAAACAATCGGAAAGGGGATTCATCAGAGAAAATGACATTACCCCAGTCCTCAGCAGTCCAATCCCTGTACTTTTTGCAGAATAGCAGTTTGTCCCTGATGTTTTTCCTGGAGAGAAGTGGCTTCTTTGCTGCCCTTCTTGACACCAGGCCATCCTCCAAAAGTCTTCGCCTTACTGTGTGTGCAGACGCACTCACACCTGCCTGCTGCCATTCCTGAGCAAGCTCTGCACTGGTGGTGCCCCGATCCCACAGCTGAATCAACTTTAGGAGACGGTCCTGGCGTTTGCTGGACTTTCTTGGGCGCCCTGAAGCCTTCTTCACAACAGTTGAACCTCTCTCCTTGAAGGTCTTGATGATCCGATAAATGGTTGATTTAGGTGCAATCTTACTAGCAGCAATATCCTTGCCTGTGAATCCCTTTTTGTGCAAAGCAATGATGGCTGCACGTGTTTCCTTGCAGGTAACCATAGTTAACAGAGGAAGAACAATAATTTCAAGCACCACCCTCCTTTTAAAGCTTCCAGTCTGTTATTCTAACTCAATCAGCATGACAGAGTGATCTCCAGCCTTGTCCTCGTTAACACTCTCACCTGTGTTAACGAGAGAATCACTGACATGATGTCAGCTGGTCCTTTTGTGGAAGGGCTGAAATGCAGTGGACATGTTTTTTTGGGATTAAGTTCATTTTCATGGCAAAGAGGGACTTTGAAATTAATTGCAATTCATCTGATCACTTTTCATAACATTCTGGAGTATATGCAAATTGCCATCATAAAAACTGAGGCAGCAGACTTTGTAAAAATTAATATTTGTGTCATTCTCAAAACTTTTGGCCACGGCTGTATATATATTCAGGCTTGGGGAGTAATGGAATACATGTAATGACGTTACGTAATCAGGATACAAAAAACTAATAGCTGTAATCAGTTACAATTACGTTAAAAAAAGTAATCAGATTACAGATACATTTTGTAAAAATAAATAAATAAATAAATAAATAAATAAATAAAATAGAGGGAATACTATCAGGATTGCATTATTTTTTATTTAAAACCAAAGAAATTAATCTTTTGTAGGGTGACCATACGTCCTCTTTTTCCCGGACATGTCTCTTTTTCGGACCTTAAAAAAGCGTCCAGCCGTGATTTCTAAATTTGAGAAAATGTCTGGGATTCTGCTTTAGTTTCATTATGATGTGCTCATGGTCTAATATTGCATCATGTGTGCACATATTTGCATTGCTTTAACTCCTTTCTGTAATTCCAGCCTTTTCACACACCAATTGGTTGATTCTAAAATGCTTGCAGCAACTATTGGCCAAATTCCTGCCTCTCAACCATTAGCCTACTCTCAGTGAACGCACGAAGGTGAAGTGCTGTTGTGTACGGCATCAAACAGTTGCTTAACAATAGCAGCAAATGACAGCTGTCCTGAATTGAAACAGTGCCCATATTTTATTTAATTTACCATCACATTCCTTCGTATTAATTGGCCATTCAAATGTGTAAATGATGGTAGAAGGTACACTCATGGCATCTAATATTTTATTTTATTCCATATATGGTATAATATAAAACCTGGACAGAGTGAAACCAATTTTATTTATATATATTTATGTGATGCTTATAGTGTCTTTTTCAGTGTATTAAAGTTTGCAGTCATAGTAACACTGTTTTGAATGCGATTACCTCCCACCTCTGCCCCCCACACAAAACAAAAAACAAAAAAAAACCCAAACAAACAAAAAAAACAAAACAGAATATGGTCACCTTATCACTTGACATAACACAATATATACAGCTACTTGATTATAGTTCTGGTTCTCTCTTGCCAGTCATGACTCATGTTCGACACCTCCTGGTGCATGCGCAAATTTTATTCACATTTACATTTATTCATTTAGCAGACGCTTTTATCCAAAGTAACTTACAAATGAGGAAATACAGGCAAAGCGATTTATCAAGCGGAGAACAGTACAAGTAGTGCTACCATACAAGACTTTTAATTGAGTTCTAGAGAAGCAAATTGCACAGAGTAGAGGTGTGTGTGTGTGTGTGTGTGTGTGTGTTTTGGTTGTCAAGTGTTCAAGGAAGGGGTGGGTCTTTAGCCGTTTTTGAAGATAGTGACAGATTCTGCTGTCTGGATTGAGGTTGGAAGTTCATTCCACCACTGAGAGGCAGTCAGCTTGAAGGTTCTGGAAAGGGACCTCATGCCTCGCTGAGTAGGCACTACCAGGTGTTGGTCATTAACCGATTGCAGGTTACGTGAGGGAACATAAACCTCAAGGAGTGTGTTGAGGTAGGGAGGTGCTGTTCCAGACAAGATCTTGTACGTGAGAATCGAGGCCTTGAATTTGATGCTGGCAGCTACAGGAAGCCAGTGGAGGGAGATGAATAGGGGTGTGACGTGGGTTCTTTTGGGCTGGTTGAAGATGAGGCATGCTGCTGAATTTTGAATCATCTGAAGGGGTTTGGTGGAGCTGACTGGGAGGCCCGGGAGTAGTGCGTTGCAATAGTCCAGTTTTGAGATAACAAGATCCTGGACTAGTAGCTGTGTAGCCTGTTTGGTGAGATAGGGTCTGATTTTCTTGATGTTGTACAGAATGAACCTACAGGACCGTGCAGTTGTTGAAATGTGGTCTGTGAAGGCCAAGTTGTCATCAAAAGTCACCCCAAGGTTTCTGGCTGTCCTGATTGGCTTGAGTGTGGTTGAGCCTAGCTGTATGGTGAGGTTGTGGTTGATTGAGGGGCAGGCAGGGATGACGAGAAGCTCCGTTTTTGCCAAGTGTTCCCTCATCCAGTTTGAGATATCAGACAGGCAGGCAGAGATGTGTGCTGAGACGGATGGATCATCAGGCTGGAAGGACAAATACAGTGAGGGAAAAAGTATTTGATCCCCTGCTGATTTTGGACAGAGGTTCACCAATCTGTGAAAAACTGTGTCTGCAATTTGTGGAACAATTTCAGAATAATGTTCCTCAACATAAAATTGCGAAGACTATGAATATCTCATCATCTACAGTACATAATATCATCAAAAGATTTGGAGAATCTGGAGAAATCTCTGTGCGTAAGGGACATGGGCGAAAATCATTATTGCATGCCTGTGAGCTGTGAAGGGCACTGCATTAATAACAGGCATGATTCTGTAATGGAAATCACTGCATGGGCTCAGAAACACCTCCAGAACTCATTGTCTGTGAACACAGTTCGGTCTGCCATCTACAAATACAGGTTAAAAACAGGTTAAAGCTCTATCATGCAAAGAAGAAGCCATATGTGAACATGATCCAGAAACGCGGCCGTCCTCTCTGGGCCAAAGCTCATTTAAAATGGACTGCGGCAAAGTGGAAAACTGTTCTGTGGTCAGACGAATCGAAAATTTTAATTCTTTTTGGAAACCATGGACACCGCATCCTCTGGACTAAAGAGGAGAGGGACCATCCGGCTTTTTATCAGTGTTTGACCTGCCTGCAGTCCAGACCTTTCACCAATTGAAAACATTTGCTGCATCATGAAACGAAAAATACAACAAAGAAGACCCAGGACTGGGTTGTAGAATTGGGGTTGTAGGTTTTATGTATGTACTGTATATAACTGTAAAAGAAAAAATCTGTACAGGTGTTTTTATGATCCCCATTTTACCTATGACTGTATTTACTGTTAATTATCTCTTTTTTTAATGAAATCATTTATTATACATCCAAAAGGCTGTTCATTCTTGGCCTGTTTTAGTGCACAGTTAATCTTGAACAAAGCTTTGCAATGGTCTTGTTGACTCCTTATTCAGTGATGATGCTCTTTTTTATTAATTATACCTAAACAGGTCTTTTTTCAGTACAAGGACATTTATAGGAATCACACAGATTTAGTCGCTAGAGGATAGGTTGAAAAATACTAGAGTGTTGCTTTAATTGAGCAGTCTTCGTACATAAATGATGTTTCGAAGCTGCGTTTGGTAAATAATGATTTGAGGGATGATAGTCTGCATGGCGTATTCACACATTCCATAGCAAATCTGCTTTAATAATTCTATAAAATTTGCAAACAAAAATGTATCCATGGTCACTATATATAATCATATGTTATTAATTGGCTCCTCATCAAGTAATAATGACACATATTTGACTCCACAAAGAGGCATTCATAATAATGAAATTAAATCATAATTAACATAGCAAAGCAATATTTATAAGGAAAGGGAAAGGGATTAAAATGTGCGCGCACACACACACACACACACACACACACACACACACACACTTCACAGTCATTATCTGCACATGTGACTGTTCATGTGCCGATCAGGACAGTTTGTCTTGCCCTTTCCATTCACCCTGTAAAGCACCTGATCAACCCCACACACACTCCCACACGCACTCCCACACACACACTCACATGTGCACTCACTCTCTTTCTCTCTCAAACACACACACACACAGCTATCCAAACACCATGTGAGTTCACACACACTTGGAATGCTTTGTATACATCATGTGACCCCAAGTCGACCAGTTGACATGTCTAATAAATTCTTCTGATGAAATCAGATATATCAGACCGAACATGCATTTTTACATGGAAATATCATTCACTCATCTTCAGTAAACTCTTTATTCTCTTCAGAATCATGGTGGATCTGGAGCCTATCCTGCAAACACTGGACGCAAGTTGAGGACACACCCTGAATGGGATGCCAATCCATTCACACACTCATTCACACTTAGGGCAATTTAGTGTAGCCAATCCACCTAACTGCATGTCTTTGGGAGGTGGGAGGAAATTGTACAGAGCAAATATGCAAATAAAAATAATATACAAATGTAGATTTTTGAATACATCTTATTGCATTAGGTTTTGGGTCAAAGGTTTACCATCCAGTTGAACGTGTAGAGAAAGACTGGGGTTTAAAATGACTATGAAACGCAATTCATGTGAATTTCATTAGCATCATTGTGAGTGCTCAATATCCCAGTATAATTTCCTGTGCAAAGTCATCAAGCCCCCCATGGATGATTTCATACAGTCCTTAACTGCACGAGCATTTTAGTCACAGTTCAAACACAGGTCATCAAAATTATTATAAACATTAGTAACAATGACCAAATATGTGTAATACACTCAAACAGTGGGGGAGACTTTTACACCGCCCTACAAAGTGTAATGTGGCTGGGGAAAAGCAGTGCAGGACACAAGTACATCCTAAAAATTAATCCAACTCTAAAGTCATAACACAGGCAGACAGAAACAGTAGAGTAATCCAGCTAAAACTAGCAACAACAACAATAACAAAACAAGAAAATTGTTATGACTGGACAAGAAATTATGACTGTAAAGCACCAGGATTGTTTTTTATTTCTTGTGATAAAGTGACCAGGTTTAAACGTGCACAGTTTCAAATGTGGCAGGACACAAAAATTTTGTAGCCAGTTTCAGTGTTAGTGCATTTACTGAGGTTTGCCTTTGAAGGGCAGTACACAGTAATCTACTAATTGTAGAAATTCAGGTTAAAACCTCTGCTGGTCCAGTGTAATAATCAAATCAAGCCAGTGTCACAGTCCCGTAGTTGCAAGTTTACTGTAGTACAGTCAGAGTTTAGTTTAGATTCATTCCCATGACCTTGTTTCCTCCTATACTTTATCGTTTGTCAGTTAGTTTACAGTTATTCAATTCATATACCTCAATCATTTTGCTTAGAACAAATGACCAATACAGAAATGCCAAAACTGTTAAAAAAATAAAATAAAAATTGTCTCCAGTGTACAGCTCAATGTGTGTGTGATATAGGTGAATACATGACAAAATATGTGTAAGATGTTCCTCATTCCATGATATTACTTTTTAAAAAATATCTTTACACCAGCAGCACCACAAGATGACATATAAGGCCAACCTGTGCTAATAGAATGACATTTATATCAGTCAAAAATATGTTGAATGTGACACAGGTCATTCACGTTTAGATTGATTGAGATTAATCTATTGATGAGGCTGAACATTTTTAACTCAAGCTAGCTCCTGAGTTGTGCAACTGAAAAGTGTTCACTCTATTGTTGAGAGATCGCAAGTTTTTAATACCAGCGATGCCACGGCCATCTGCAAAATTGCATCGTGAAAAACTGGCCATAATCTCTCTCCCCTGTCAGTAAGAGCGATACTAATCAGAACAGAGCTCATGTATACAGAACAGGACGGATAGTGCTTTCCTCTGAGTGTGTTACGCTGCCCAGTGACACAGCATTAGTTCAAAAAGAGGCCTGCCCTCACTCGTCTCAGAGGAATCATGCATTAGCCTTCACCCACTCCCGTGTTGATAGTTGTTGCCAAATCCCACCTAGCTAATAGGTGGTAGTAGCTAGTAGGTGGGAATTGGCAAGATATAATTAATCTTATCAGTGGTGATGAATATCTTGAGAGCAAATCTTGACTTTTGACTCTTCATTTATCTTCAGGCTCGGGCAACCAGCCTGCCCCTACCTAGCCTGGTGCTTGCAAATGTCCGGTCGCTATTGAATAAAATGGATGAGATCCGAACCAGCATTTCAATTCAAAGGGAGTATAGGGACTGTTGCGCTTTAATTTTCAATGAAACATGGTTAAATGAGGACGTTGCTGACACAGCCATTTCACTACAAACCCACTCCATACATCAGAGTGATCGGACATCTGCCTCCGGTAAGAACAAAGGTGGCGGAGTGTGCATCTATGTGAACAACTCGTGGTGCTCAGATGTGAGTATTATACACAAATACTGTTCACCCAATATAGAACTACTGATGTTGAAATGCCGCCCTTTCTACCTACCGAGGGAATTCAGTGCTATTTTTATTGCTGCTGTTTACATCCTACCACAAGCAGATGCACAGATGGCACTCAGTGTTATACACGATATCGTCAGTACACATGAGACCACAGATCCAGATGCTGTTTTCATTATTGCCGGGGACTTTAACCAGTGTAAACTTCGTTCAGTTCTTTCGGAATACCATCAACACGTAGATATTTATACTAGAGAGCAGAACACGCTGGATCATGTATATATAAAGATAAGGGGAGCTTACAAAGCAAAATCCCGACACATTTTCTATACCTAGCTTATAAACAGAAGCTGAAACAGTGTGCTCCGGTGAGGAAAACCATCAGAGTGTGGTCTGCGGTAACTGTACAAACACTGAAAAACTGTTTTGCATGTACAGTGGGGGAAAAAAGTATTTGATCCCCTGTTGATGTTGTACGTTTGCCCACTGACAAAGAAATGATCAGTCTATAATTTTAATGGTAGGTGTATTTTAACAGTGAGAGACAGAATAACAACAAAAAAATCCAGAAAAACACATTTCAAAAAAGTTATAAATTGATTTGCATTTTAATGAGGGAAATAAGTATTTGATCCCCTATCAATCAGCAAGATTTCTGGTTCCAGGTGTCTTTTACACAGGTAATGAGCTGAGATATCAGTTTGTTACCTGTAAAAAGACACCTGTCCACAGAAGCAATCAATCAATCAGATTCCAAACTCTCCACCATGGCCAAGACCAAAGAGCTGTCCAAGGATGTCAGGGACAAGATTGTAGACCTACACAAGGCTGGAATGGGCTACAAGACCATCACCAAGCAGCTTGGTGAGAAGGTGACAACAGTTGGTACGATTATTCGCAAATGGAAGAAACTGTCAGTCTCCCTCGGTCTGGGGCTCCATGCAAGATCTCACCTCGTGGAGTTTCAATGATCATGAGAACAGTGAGGAATCAGCCCAGAACTACACGGGAGGATCTTGTTAATGATCTCAAGGCAGCTGGGACCATAGTCACCAAGAAAACAATTGGTAACACACTACGCCATGAAGGACTGAAATCCTGAAGCACCCGCAAGGCCTCCTGCTCAAGAAACACATGTACAGGCCCATCTGAAGTTTGCCTGAATGATTCAGTGGAGAACTGGGTGAAAGTGTTGTAGTCAGGTGTGGTCAGATCTCTTTGGCATCAACTCAACTCGCCGTGTTTGGAGGAGGAATGCTACCTATGACCCCAAGTCATAACACTATCCCCACCGTCAAACATGGAGGTGGGAACATTATGCTTTGGGGGTGTTTTTCTGTTAAAGGGACAGGACAACTGCACTGCATCAAAGGGACGATGGATGGGGCCATGTACCGTCAAATCTTGGGTGAGAACCTCCTTCCCTCAGCCAGGGCATTGAAAATGACCTTAATGACTTGGAGAGGATCTGCAAAGAGGAGTGGGACAAAATCCCTCCTGAGATGTGTGCAAACCTGGTGGCCAACTACAAGAAACGTCTGACCTCTGTGATTGTCAACAAGGGTTTTGCCACCAAGTACTAAGTCGAAGGGGTCAAATACTTATTTCCCTCATTAAAATGCAAATCAATTTATATCTTTTTTGAAATGCGTTTTTCTGGATTTTTTTGTTGTTATTCTGTCTCCACTGTTAAAATACACCTACCATTAAAATTATAGACTGATCATTTCTTTGTCAGTGGGCAAACGTATAAAATCAGCAGGGGATCAAATACTTTTTTCCCCCACTGTACTGAGTGGGATGTATTTAGAACAACAGCAATATGGCAGGATTCCACAATTAACTGTTACTGCCTTTATCAGTACATGCGTAGAAAATATCATACCTCAGAAGACCATCTGCACATATCCCAATCAGAAACCATGGATTACAGCACAGGTCTGCCACAGTCTATGTGCTCGCTCTATGGCATTTAAAACTGGCGACCCTGAAGCTTACATAAAGGCAAGATATGATGTTCGTAAGAGCATAAAGGCTGCCAAAGTATCTTACAGACAAAGATCACTACACTGACAGAGAATCACTACACTGCACATGACTCTAGAAAAATGTGGCAAGGCCTAGCACACATCACAGACTATAAAGGCCAGACATATTCAAACAGCTCTGTATCTCTGTATCTTATGCATGCTTTGAAGCCCTGAACACAGAGCCCTGGACAACACTGGAGGTGGCATCTGATGACGTGGAACAGGTACTCACATTGTCCCCTACACAGGTGTACAAGTCACTGAGCAGAGTGAACACACACAAGGCGGCAGGTCCAGATAACATCCCAGGACGCATTCTCAGGCTATGTTCTTCAGAACTGACCAGCATAGCCACAGACATTTTCCCAGATCTTTCCCTCACCCTGGCTACAGTTCCTTTCTGCTTCAAGTCCACCACGATTATCCCTGTTCCAAAGAAAGCCACTGTCTCTTGCCTTAATGACTACAGACCAGTGGCTCTTACACTGGTTCTCATGAAGTGTTTTGAGAGTCTTGTCAAGGAACACATCCTGAGCACCATACCTGCAACCCTGGACCCACTACAGTTCGCGTACAGGACAAATAGATCCACAGAACATGCTATTTCATTTGCCATTCACAAAATTCTAACTCACCTGGAAAATAAGGACGGTTATGCCAGACTACTTTTTATTGATTACAGTTCAGCATTTACTTGGGGCTGCCTCCTGCGCTGTGTAACTGGATACTGAGCTTCCTCACCGGCAGACCTCAACATGTTCACCTTGGAAAACACTCCTCCAGTACCCTCATAATGAACACAGAAACTCCTCAGGGCTGTGTACTCAGCCTTATGCTGTACACTCTGTTCACGCACTGTGTCCAACAATGTCGTCATAAAGTTTGCGAATGACACCACAGTAATTGATCTCATCAGGGAAAATGATGAAACAGACTACCGGAGAGAGGCGTCAGAACTGGTCACATGGTGTGAGACTAATAATCTCACACAGAACATCAGTAAGGCCAAGGAGATGGTTGTGGACATGAGGAGGGGTGAGTGTTTCTATCGGCCACTACTGATCGGAGACTGTGAGGGAGAAAGAGTGGACAGCTATAAGTTCCTTGGTGTCCACATTTGTGAGGTACCTCAAGTAGACAGAGAACCCAGTGCAGCTGGTAAGAAAGGCCAGTCAGAGAATGTACTTCCTTCGGAGACTGAGAAGTATGGCATGTCACCACAAATACTCCACAACTTTTACAGATACGTTACAGATACGCTGTAGAGAGTGTGTTAACCTGCTGTATAGCTGTGTGGTTTGGCACATGACAGGAAGTCCCTACAGAGGGTGATAAGGTTGGCCCAGAAAATCACAGGGACAGATCTCCCCTCATTGCAGGACATCTATAATAAGAGAACCTACAAATGGGCTAGCAACATCATCAGTGACCCAACCCATCCCACCCATAACTTCTCTTGAAGTCTGGCAAGCGGTACCGGACTACTGCAGCTCCGGGACAGTTTATATCCTCAGGCCATCAGACTGATCAGCAGTTGTCGCCCATTACCACTTCCATCAGGATAAGAGCAACCCCTCTGCTCAATTGCATTTTTGCACTTACCAACTTTTTTTTTTATACTGTGAAATTGTTTCTTATTTTTATTGTTGTCTCTTATTATTTCATACTGTGTAAAATTGTATTGTGTATTGTCTTGTCTTGTACTGTATTGTTTCTTATGCCTTTTTTTTTACCCTGCTTTTCTTGAGAGGAATTGACAAAATAAGAATTTCATTATACCAAGTATAGATGACAATAAAGATCTTGAATCTTGAATCTAAGCACTTTATCCTGGTCAGTGTTGTGGTGGATTCCACTGTGAGGTGAGGACACGCTCTGAATGGAACACCAGTCCAACATTTACATTTTGGGGCAATTTAGCATAGCCAATCCACCTACTGGCATGTTTTTGGGAGGTCAATCAAATGATTCAGCTTTTGCAGTTCAGTTCACATAAAGTGAGTCACAATATTGAGAATTAGTGAGGAGCTGTTTTCTTAACATCCTAATATTCTACTGTCTTCTCTGAGCAAAAACACAAACTTTTCTAATGCTTGGATTGACTTGTGTGTTACAATTGTGTTAAAGCGGGCCCCCAGATTGTGGCAGAGCATACAGTGTATGTGTTTGTGTGTGTATGTGTGTGTGTGTGTGTAATATAGAGCTAGCATACTATAAAATACTGTAACATAAATCCAGTTTAAATTATTATTAATAGGGTCCACTCTCTTTGTGTGTGTATGAGAAAGAGAGATCTTATCGTCATTTCTTGGCCAAAAGTTTTAATTAAAGCCTAACAGTGTTCTTTGTAACAACATACCAACACAGTAGACATTTAATATGCTGTAATTTGTAACCATGGGCTAACTATGGGAAAGTCCATTTTATTCAGATAGGAATAAAGCAGTGTCAAAGAGTAATGTCTACTTACCAGTTTTGCATTGGTATGAATGCTGGGATTTGAGAATTGTTTGTAATGTGTATATATTAATGACAATACGGTGTACGCTGCTCAATGACAGTAAAATCTCATTGTGGTTTAAGCCAAGCATTAAGTAAATTTTCACAAATTCTGTCAAATTTTGTAAAAACTTCATTACAGTTTTTTAAAAATTTTTATAGCATATTTTCTCATAATGACAAGATGCTTTTCTTGAAATAAGAAGATGCTGGTGAGGATTTTTTTTCCTTGTGTGACAGTTTATGCGCTTCCATAAATTAGCATCAAACTAATTATTAAAAAGTAAGCCACAGCATGAAATCTCACTATGACAAAAAATAAATAGAGGATAACTAAGTACCAAGAGAAAGTACAGATTTGACTAGTACTTATGTAAAATGAACATTCATTCATTCTGCATAGGCTAAAGAAAATGTTCAGCATGACTGGTGTGAAAGTGGATATTTCCACTTCTATGTTCCTTATTTTTGCCCCAACCAAAGGTATTAAATTTTTTGGTGTTGTCTTGGTCTCTTGCCCATTACTGAAGAACCTCGTTTCCAGGAAATGCAACTTTTCAAAACTCTTCAAAGCTGATGTTGAGAACAAAGTTTGCATTATACACTATATGACCAAGAGTATGTGGACACTCATATGTGCCCATTCCAAAACAATGAGCATAAACACGGAATTGGTCCCCCCTTGGCTGTTATAATACCCTCTTCTGGGAATGTTTTCCACTAGATTTTGGAATGTGGCTGTGGGGATTTGTGCTCATTCAGCCACAAGAGCATTACTGAGGTCATTCTCCAACTCTTATTACTTCCTATATGAGATTTTAATAACTCATTGGTATGACTGGTGTGATAATGGCTACTTCCACTTCTGTGTTCCTTCTTGTCTTTTCCCCATCCAAAGCCATTAATGCAAAGCCACAACAGCTTTTCCAAAATTTCAGCATTTCCTGAGTCTAAAACGGATGGTTAGTTAACACATATGTTCCACATACCCAAATATAACAAAACAATACACTCAGCTTCAAACTTACATGTTATTTTAGTACATATATAAAAATAGAAAGAAAACAGACATAAACATTATTCAACTGACCTGAACATATTTCTTAGAAAGAGGATCCATCACCAGCTACTATATGATGAGCTATTTGACCATTTACTGTATATTGCACATCTACTGTATTTCGCAGTAGAGTTTGAATTTGCTGATAACAAAGTTCAGTAGTAGCTGGCAAAGTTTTAGATTGTATCAGTGTCTTGTCTTCTCAAATCAAATAAGAATAGGGGCTATTTGCTTAATACACAGTTTTTTACCTCATCTGTATAATCATCTGTATTTACAAATGTAAGATGTGAAATGTAAGAACATGCTGCCAATTAATCTTAACACATGCAAGTCCGTACTAAATATAAATATAGTCCCCTCCAAAACTATTGGGACAGCAGGGCCAATTAATTTGTTTGTGCTATACACCAAAGACATTCGGGTTTGAGATTAAAAGATGGATATGAGACAAGAGTTTATGATTTCAGCTGTTGTTTTCTTGTATTTACATCTAGATGTGTTAAACAACATAAAACATAGAAACTTTTCCTTTAAGGTCTGGTGATTGATTAGGCCAGTCTAAAATTTTCCACTTTTTCCCTTTCCACCTTTTTTTTTTTTTTTTAAATTGGTATATTTGTGCAATGCCTCTGATTGATTTTCTCTCTCTTCTCAACTTAAAAATGGCTTGCTCTTCTCCCATAGACAGCTCTCTGATCTTCATGTTGGGTTATACTTTTTAACAACAAATGCAGTCTTCACAGGTGAAACTGAAGGCTAAAACCAAGAGTAGATGTTCAGAGCTATTTATTGTTTAAACAATCAATCTACAGGACACACCTGGGTAACAAGTAACACCTGTCAGTCATGTTCCAATATTTTTCCAATATGATACAAAATACAAAATTACAAATACTGTTGTACATTTTGTACTGATACAAAATGTGCTATGTTCAGCTCAACATCGGGAAAACCAAGGAGCTGGTGGTGGACTTCCAGCATAGGGCACCATAAGGGGAGAGGGAGTGGAGACAGTGGACAACTACAAGTTCCTAGGGGTGCGACTCAACAACAAACTGGACTAGTCAGACTACACTGGGGCCCTCTGTAGGAAAGGACAGAGCAGGATGTTCTTTCTGAGGAGGCTCAGGTCCTTTAATGTGTATACTAGGCTTCTACGGATGTTTTACAAGTCTGTGGTGGCCAGTGTTATCTTCTTTGCTGTGGTGTGCTGGGTAGCTGGCACTGGGACTTGTGGTTCTGACAAACTAAGCATGCCGGTGA
This sequence comes from Cranoglanis bouderius, assembly GCA_023630585.1. NCBI lineage: Eukaryota > Metazoa > Chordata > Actinopteri > Siluriformes > Cranoglanididae > Cranoglanis > Cranoglanis bouderius. The sequence goes on from CM042572.1 coordinate 10,512,803, forward strand.
GGAAGGCCAGCACTGTGGTGGGGATGGAACTGGACAGTTCGAGGAAGTGACTGAGAAGAGGATGAGAGGGACGCTGAAAGCTATCATGAACAATCCTTCTCATCCTCTGTATGCTGAGCTGAGGAGGCCCAGGAGCTAGTTCAGCCACAGATTCATCCAGCCACGTGCCTCAAAACGTCTGGGGGGGCTCTTTCGTGCTATCAGCCATCAGACTCTATAATGCCACAATATGAAGTACCTCCTGCTCCACTGACTGAGTCTCACAAACACACACACTCACACTCAACAGTTAATTGTCATTACACAGATATTGCACATGTATATAAATGCCAAAGATATTGCACATGTACATATATAAATAGAACTCTAACATACTGTATGTACATACACACTATTTTATTGTTTCTAATATTTCTATTATTTCTATTGTATAGGTATTTATAGAATTCTTTTCTTTGTTACTCCTCCTATTGAACTGCTGTGTCAACTGAATTTACCCCATGGGGGATCAATAAAGGTAAATCTTATATTTTGTTATCTTATGTTCAACACATTTACATATAAACTCCAGTAAATAAAAGATGAGATTCTAAACTCTCATATTCTCATATTCATCTTTTGATCAAACGTCTTCAGTCTACAGGAATTTTTAAAAATTTTTTTAATGAATTGGCCTTGCCGTTCCAAAAGTTTCAGTGGGGACTGTATGTACTGGGCACAAATTTGTTGTTCCTTATGTGCTCATGCTACCTGGCATTTCTATAAGAATGGCTGTAAAGCAACCACTCTTAAGAGTGCAAAATTAGAAGAGAGTTGCCTGTGCCAAAAATAAATAAATAAACAAACAAACAAATAAATAAATAAACACAGAGACAGTGTCATAGCCAGGTTACTGTGTTGGTGGTTACCAAGTTTATGAAGTTCATGGAAAAATCAAACAGCACAATATTCATAATATGCCTAAGAGCCATGTCATTTGACCAGGATTGCAGCCAGATGGAAAGATGGTATTTTTAAGACCATGGAAAAGGTTTATTATTTATAATATACCAAAGAACAGAGTCACTGCACTGATATTACAGCTAAATGGGCAGTGCTCATGAAGATGAAGAACATCTGTACAAGATATTTCTTCTGTAAAAAATACTTACTGTACTGTGTAAAAGTCTTGCAAAGAAATGCTGTAAAGCAAAGATGCAATCATAAATCATCAAATGAAGTGCTTCTACATGAAAAAAATACGTTGACTAAATAAATGTACTGCAGTAAACAAAATACATTAATCAATATTTGGTGTGACAACCCTTTGCTTTTTAAATAAAAACATTAGTAGTCTCAGGTACAATTTGTGCAGGTTTATAAGGAAATCGGCTGGTAAATTTCACTGAGCATCTTGGAGAACCTGTCAAAGTTGATCTGGAGACTCTGACTATTGCACTTGCTTCCTTTTTTGGCATGCAAAACCCAGCAGCCTTCTTTATATTTTTGTCTGAAAAGTGGTCTTTTATGTAATATGTTGCTTTCTTTAAAATGTTTCCAAACATTTTCCTGTAACATTATATTTTTTGTTGGAATAATAACGTTTGGAAATATAACGTTTTTATACTGACAAAATAACAAAATTTGTACTAAAAAGTAATTGTATCACTAAATGAATGTCTAGAACAAGTGGCTAAGAACATGATATAATTATAATGTGCTTTCCTAAAGGTTTTGTACTTTTAACAGAATAACAGTTCTATCATCAACAACCTATGAGGCATACTATCATCATGTTTGACTGATCCAGGTCTGATGATCTAACAGGATTTAGCAGCATTACAGATGGAATGTTAGTGCATACTTTCCTGAAACAGTCCCAAAAAAAGATTAAAGTTGATTCGTATGGATAAAAACATTTTGATTTTTGACATAATTAATTTTACTTGCCTGTTTGTGATTACCACCATTAGCACAGGCAGACAGCTGATGTTGAAACACTTTGTGACTCATGCACCCCACATACTTAAATCAGCAGGAATAAATCAAGCTCTCAAACACACTTCTGTTTCTGCACAATAAAGATGTTTAAAATGTGGTTTAAAATGACTTATTTGTGTATTGGTGGGAGTTCATCCCTGTGAGTCAGTTTCCTGTTAGATTTATTGTGTGACGATAGCAAAGTGGACTCAAAGGGTTTGAGGAAAAATGGATGCTGAGGCTGGCAAATTTAGGAGCAGTGATTCATTTCAAGAATTTCTTAAGATGCAGATGGGGAGCTGGTAGCATTGCTGGTAGCATAGCCAGCACCCTGGACAAAAGAGGGATACGTTGGTATAAACCAAATGTTATGGAGAAGGCCATTTTTCCCCAGACTTTGGCGACAAGAGAATCTGCCAATAGCCTGTGGTCAAATCCAGGGTCAAATATGCAAGCTGCATCCTGCTGATCCTGTCAATATGAGGTGTTGTAGAGGCATCAATTTTAGAAACAGCATTTACCTTGAGGGAGTCCACACAGAAACAGATCAACCCATCTGGCTTGGGAACAAGCACAATAGTGCTGTTCCAGTCACTGTGTGACTCCTCTATTGATCCCATCCAGCAATTTCAGCAAAAGGTGAGGACTAATTGCCACATTTTTAAAAGGTGAGGATTTTGGCCCATATCTTTCAAGCGAGCTTATCACCATATATCTCATTGAGTACTGACCGGCACTCTGTATGTTGTTGGCATATTGGGGGAAGGCCATGGACGACAGAGACCCAGAGCACTTAATCCACCTCCATTTAGGGGCAATTGGCCTGGAAGTGCCCCCACAAACCTGCCAGGCCTTGTTCCATCTCTTTGGGGATTGCCTGTGGCACCCTGGGGAAGAGAGAGAACACACAGAGACAGGTAATAGGGGCTGGAAAAGACATAGTTCAGCCAATGCACAGCGTGAGTAGCCAGTGTATGTGTGTTCTATTGCATCATGAGATGTAATGGCCTATTAGTATCCAATGTACCAACAATACAATGGGAAAGGGTGTAGGGTTGGGTGCATTTCCTATTTACAAAATAAAACCTGTATTTTGTTTTTGATGAGGTTTGAATCTAAATGATCTGATTACATTTTACATAATCACATAATTAATTATATAATGTAGGAAATATTTAAGGTCTTACTAGTTTTGGGTAATTGTAACATACCTTTCATGAAGTTAATATAGGTGTTCAGATTCTGCTAGTCTAGTCTCCATGCACATTCTAGTGTTTTCCTGTTCTACCTCACACTAACACATTCAAACATGGCTTGTTAATGAGTTAAGTACATTGTATCTCTAGTAGAATAAACAGTAAAACATTCTCTGCATGAGGCCTAAAGGAACACTATTGGGAAACAGAAGAGAAGAAGAAGAAGAAAAAGCTTCTATAAGCTAGAGACAGAAGACTAGAAGCTTCTGTTTATTCTCTGTTAGAGCAGTAGCACAGATTTTTTTGGGGTTGAACAGGTGGATCGAACCCAGCTATGGTTTTACTGTGGCCATTCTGCAGGTCTAAACATACAGAGAGGTTTAAATAATAGCACAAGTCACATATGGAACCCATTTAACAATGACGCTTGGGTAGTTCAGTTTGTTTAAATATGGGCTTTCTTGTCGATTTCCATGGTGGAGGCTGGAGCTGCGCTTCATGGAAATTACAGCTTTGAAGACCAAATCAAACAAGCAACACGAAGGCAGCTACTTTAGCTGAAGTCACAGTGGACTGAACTTAATGTGTGGAAATAAGTTCTTCAGACAACCATTCCACGTTTCTGCAAGTCCTAACATGTGGACACAAGCCCTAGTAAATCTCTCTCAGAGCTCTCTGGCTCTGTAATCTTCCTGCCTTTTCTGTGCCAGATAAAAACATTGGCTCATGTTTCCTGGACCTCATTCACAAAGTTTCCGTCAAAAAGAAATGGACCATTTGCGTAAATCAGTGCAAAACCAGCATTATGCTTAGAGAGTCTATGTGTAACTTAGCTGCTGTGGATGTTCTGGGTTTCAGAAAGTGTTGCAAGAAAACATTTTACTTCTGCTCTCTCCAACTGGCCAGGCAACATGTGGAGGAGTGAACAGAGGAGAGTGTAACATTTTGCAGCTGTCCATGTCTTGGAGTGCATAATCGCTTGTAGTCATAGGAAATGCATCATTGCAGCTCAGCAGATTGGTGATGACTCACTGCACTCTTTAACATATAAACCTCTGGAGGAACCGCTCACTTCTTGGGGCTGCACATTCTCACTCTGTGTGTCCACCTGAAAAAACTTTGGAGTATTGTTCAACTTTGGAGTATTGAAAAGATGAAAAACTTGCATTTCTCAGTATTACTTTTTACTGTGTTCTGTGCAGTTTCCTCTTCTGTACTGCAGAGACGGATGGAGTTCGTTGAGGCAATGGTGAGAACCTAATTTTTGAGATGTAATATTTTGGATATCCTTACTGCCTTACATGATTTTCAGTGTTTGCATGAGTGTTGGAGGATGAGTTGTGCAAGCAAGTATGATTAGAATGTCATGCATAAGAATCTCTCTCGTGCATGTTTGTGCTATCCAGACTTACCTGAGGCAGTTTGGCTACCTCGACACTCCACTGGACAAGGACTCACAGGTAGACATTACAGAGGAGGCTATAAGAGAAGCTCTGAGGTAACACACCAAACATGCATGAATTTCCTAGTGAAGTTAATAAACATAACAGTAAAATATTGACAAATAATGAATCGATAAAATACCATTATAGTATGTAAACAGAGCATTTTGTTAAGATATTATAATAGAAAAACAAATAATAAATAAAGCCTGTATTTGACAAATCACCCAGGCATCAAATTTGCTTTTATTGTATCAGATGTCGGTAATGATCTAAATTCTTATTGTGTTCATGCCAGTCTTTTTCAGAGAGTGTCAGGTTTGCCAGTTACTGGAAAGGTTGATGCAGCAACAATGTTGAAAATGAGGCAGCCACGCTGTGGGGTTGAGGATCCATTCAATCAAAAATCCAATAAATATAGACGATTTGGTGGTAAGCATTATCTTCCATAGTTTATGTAGCTTGGTTTTCTTTATAATTGGCCCAAGCCATTTCTAAAAAACAAAAAATGCCACCTAACTGGCAGTTTCTTACATAGAATCCTGAATGTTCTATAAGATTTCCTATTAAATGTGTCTACATAGAATGTTTGTTATGAGCAATCATTTAGTTTTAATGAAAGAAGAAACCCTGGACAAGTAAGGTGATGGGAGTCAAATGGCCGCTCATTTATTCCCTGTTGAAATTAAAACACCACATGAATGTTAATAGACTACTTTGTTTTTCATTAAGAGATAGAAATAACATTCATTTCAGTGAGGTAAAGGTGCAAAGCTAGAACATGTTTTGGCTCTTAAAATAAGGAGTGTCTTTGATAATAGTGTATGTAAACTTTTATATGGTGGAAAAAAAGAAAGGTTTATGAAATATTATGAGAATGTAGAATGTAAAGTGTTGCTGAATTGTACCTTTTGTTTTTTTTATTTTGTTTTTTTTGCTCAAAGCAAAATTCACCCTCAGCTAGTGAAATCTTGGCATGTATATAAAACAGCTGTTAAGAGAAGTGCTCTGTGCTGGATTCCAGTAAAATGACTCACGTAGAAAAGCATGAGCATGAGATTTTTTTAATTTTTTTTTTTAACCGGTTGACATTTTCAAGATGGCAGATTTGTCCCCTCAAGGCTGACCACTCTAAAACCACAGCTACAAAGTTACAAAGTTAGGACACAGTGTTTCAGAAGCTTTTCCACAATGTCGGTTTGTCATGCTGTTTTAATTTTTCAGGAATTTGGAGAAAAAGGAATTTGACATATCGCATCTATAACTACATGCCGAATTTGGGGAAGGCTGCGACCCAGAGGGCCATTAGATTGGCATTTAAGTACTGGAGTGACGTCACTCCATTAAGCTTTAAGGAGATTGAATATGGGCGTGCAGATATTAGGATCTCATTCCATGCCAAGGATGGCTGCCTATCACCTTTTGATGGACCAGGTATGTCCCAGAATATAACCTCAATGCATCATAATTAAAAAAAACTATTTGGCCCAAACTGAAATTGATCAGCCACAAAATTTTTTGAATACAAAGTTTACTTATTTAGTTTTGCACTGGAGGCATGAGGCTAATGTAGGCAAGTATAGCATTTAGCATTATTCACAGCATGTTTAAATTGTTACACACACTTGCCTCAAAAGACACAGGTTTGCACATTAACAGTTAATAAAATAGTAGAATAATTCCAGTGTATGATGATTCAGACCTGCAGGTTACATTAGCTAACCTCAAACACCAAACAGGTTTTGGCTGATCTGTGATTTGTTGTTAAGAAATATTGTGTACATTTTATTTTACTATTTTATTTTTCATTACATTGTTCACATGGCCTTTAGAATGTGCATTCATGCTATATATTAAAATCTGAAAAATTTATATAATTTGCAAATGTGTAGACATGCAGTAATTTTGCTGAGACTCGCATATGTTTTTGGAGGATCTTATATAACTCTGCTTTTTAGGCATTGCATAAAAATGTCACACTGGTAGGGGAATTAAACATAATTTAATGGTACAGGGTGTTGTTTTACAAGTCTCTAAAATGGGTTTATTTTACAAAACCATTTGACCAAGGATTTAGAGAAGTAGCACTATATTATTTCAGAGTCGGTCGGACGAATCGGTTGGAAAATGCAAAAGCATCGGAGTTAGCTGCTTTCCACAAAACCAATGTTTCTTAAACGATGAGCTCAGACAGTAAGCTAGTGCCAGTGGCTAACCTCTGAGAATCTCTATTAAAGGACCAGGGATAACAGAGCAAAGCCATTTCATACAAGGGTACTATTAACTTACCTGAAGGAACAAGTCACTTGTTTAAGGCCTTTAACCACAAACGTCTCGACAGGTCTAATAGTCCAATTCATCTAATTCACTACTTGGCAATTGTCAGTCCCACTGCTGCAGTCCTAGCAATACAGCTGCAACAAAATTAAAAAAAAAAAAAAAAAAAATCTCAGTGATGGTTACTATGAAGAATTCCAGTGGAAATGGAGCCTCAAAAGTCCTTCCCATGCTCATGGTAGCTTTGTGCACAGTAGTGATGAGCTTCATGATTAATCAGAGGTGGAAAAATACTGAGAAGTTGTACTTATGAAAGTTAAAGTATAGATAATGTGACAAAATCTTACTTTTCGTGATTTGTAATGAATACTTTAAAGGTCTAAATAAATGTCAATGCCAATGACACTCAAATAAATTATAAATATGGCAAAACAATACTTAAGTAAAGTAATGAAGTACAATTACTTAAGTATTTTTCAGTCCTGTGAGTCATTGATTCAAGGACTCAATTTTTAATGATTCAGTTCTTTCAAGCAAATCCATTTCGAAGTGGACCGCTTTGATTTGCTTGAGTCACCATGACATTGACTAGAGCTGGTACATACTGTAGGCAACAGTTGTGACCCAACACTCCCAGTGAAAACTTGTTCTTAGGTTGATACAAATTATTAGTATTGATTTAACCTTGATTCACTAACAAGGTGGTGATTTACACCGCGGTGGACTCATTTCTCAGCTGGCAAATTAGGTAGGGTTCTTAGGACCAGAATTACAAAATGTCTGTAGCACAACAGAATAAATAGCTAAAAGCAGTAAAAGTATATCTGTCATTTTGTCTGTGCATTAGTGATCTCCCACATTAGTTTAGCTCTTAAACTGGTAGATGTGTGGGCAATGTCCCCAAAGCATTACCGTCCTGTTTAATGTAGTTTACTACCATATACACCATATAATCAAATCAGCAAGGCTGATAATGTAATGAAACTGCTCATTCTGACAACACTGTTTTATCCTGAACATAACCCAAGGTGGATCAGCTTAATCTCATCCTGTCTGTAGGTAATGTACTTGCCCATGCCGAAGCCCCTCCGTCAGGGATCATACATTTTGACAAGGACGAGTTCTGGACCGAAGGAAAATACTACGGCTCTAACCTGCGAATTGTGGCAGCTCATGAGATCGGCCATGCGCTGGGTTTGGGTCACTCTCAATACAGTGATGCGCTCATGGCTTCATACTACTCTGGCTATAAGGTCAACTTCAGACTGCACCCAGATGACATCAGAGGCATCCAGGCATTATATGGTAAGGTTAATGTTGTAGGTTTTGTCACACAGTACTGTGCAAACGTTTTAAGCACCCTATTTTTGTTTAGTACAAACTTTGTTATAGATTTTTTTTATTTTATGACTTCTACATTATCAAGTCAGTACAAAAAACATTTTAGATTCCCAAACATTAGTTTTCTAGCACAAAATTAAATGTTACAGAAAAATTTGAATGTCATTAAAGAAAGCAGCATATTATGTAAGAGACACTTTTCAGACAAAAACACAATGAAGGCTGCTGGGTTTTGCTGCAAAAATAAGAAGTGAGTGCGAAAGTCAAAGTCTCCAGAAGAACTGTGTCTGGTTCTGCAAGATGCTCAATAAAACTTACCAGCTCATTTCCTTATAAAACTGCACTAATTGTACCGGAGACTACTATTTTTATTTTTACTTTTATTTTTTTTGTCACACCAAATAGTGACTTTGTTTCATTTCATACTTCTGTTTACTGCTCTTTGCGGTATTTTTTTAAAATGTAGAAACATTTAATTTCATTATTTTGAAGGCATCTTTGCTCTACAGCATTTCTTTGCATGTGCCTAAAACCTTTGCACAGTACGGTATATAAATCAATTATTAGCTACAAAAACATATTTATGCAAAAAGGGATTAAGGAAGATATTGTCTGTGATATCACAATTTTATCACACAGGTTATTTTATTGACCAATTTTATTGACAGCTTCCACAATAATCCTAAACATTTATACAGCATCTTTATCATTTAGTAGGTTTGCAATTTTCTGGCAAATCTGACTAAATTCCACTTTGTCCATTAAGGTAAAAGAATCTCCAGTACCACCACGGCTGAGGACATTCATGCCTTGGGCCCCACAGCTGTATCACTTTTCCCACGAGTTGACATTCCAGATCCATGTGATGCAAAACTTGATGCCATAATGCTTGGTAGGAAACTGAACCCTCAATTACACTAGAAGTTTCAAATTTACAGTTCAGAAGTCTGATCTAACAACAGTTAAATGTTATCTTGGGTTTCTGTCAGGTCCTTGGCGGAAGACATTTGCTTTTAGTGGGGATTACATGTGGACAATCACAGATATGGGGCATAATGCTCCAATAAAGATCAAGCAGCTGTGGAAAGGCCTGCCAGGGGACCTGAACGCTGCTGTATACTCACAGAGAACCAACAAGACTTACTTCTTCAAAGGTAGCACATACTCACTGCAGTTTTTATCACAGGGTGAAATTATAATATGGTATCATTCAAACAGTAGTTCAAGACAGACATACAGACAAACAGACAGACAGACTCTATGGCCAAAAGTTTGTGGACCCCTGACCATCACACCCATATCTGCTTTTTGAACATCCCATTCCAGATTGAGTCCCCCTTTGCTGTTATTATAACCTCCACTCTACTGAGAAGGCTGATGTCAGGCGAGGAGCTCTGTGGCATAGTCAGCATTAACAGTTCATCCCAAAGGTGTTCAGTGGGGTTGAAGTCAGGGCTCTGTGCAGGCTAATCAAGTCTCTGAAACTGTCCTGGAGGGATGAACATCATTCTTCCAAAAGATTTTCACTCAGATGGTATATTGATGATAGCGCCAACTAACACACCATTCCAAAATTTCCCATAGGCGTTCAGTTGGGTGGATATCTGGTGACTGCGAAGGCCATAGCATATGATTTACATCATTTTTATAAACATCAACCATTCAGTGAGCCCTCGCTCCCTGTGAACTGTCGATAGATAGATGGGTAGACAGACTGATAGAAATAGCTGGATACATTGGACAGAGAAACAGACTAGACAGATAGCTATAAAACTGTTTGTGTAACCTAGTTATATCTGTTTGGCCGTTCATCAAAAACCGGTACATGGATGACATATTGTCAGTTTTAATATTACAGAAATCTTTTTACAGTGAGCACTTAAAAATGCTGTTAGTAGTAAGTGTATGCTGCCATTCATATGTTTTCACCAAGAAAGAAATGTTTGCTATTTTGTTAGAAAATTAGCCAGAATTATAAAAAGATAGGTGGATGTATAGTAATGTTCCGATCAGCTTAACTACCAAACAGGATGTTGTGAATAATTCTTGTGCCATGGGAAACATAGCCAGGCTCTGTTCCCCAAACTTTGCATCTCAGGAAGTTTATATGATTATTATTTAGCTGCATAATGACTAACAGATGTGAGTCACTGTGTTTCTGGATGCTCACTTCTAAACTCTAATGACTCAGAGATGTGTCGGTACAGAAAATGTGGATCTCATAACTGACTAAATACCCAGAAATGGACAATTGTAGTGTGCCAGGTCTCATTTATTGCAACAGAAATATTTATATGGGGAAAATTAATAAACATGGACACTCAGACAGCGGGGTTAAATCCTAATGCAAGATCCAGGGGCTTCCTACAGCTGGATTACAAATTTACAACATATTTCCATCCAACAAGATAAGATTTTTAGTTGACAGATAGACAGATTTATAGAGCAACTGGTAAAAAGGGCAGAGAGATAAAAAGACAGTCCAAAAGATATACAGTCATGTGAAAAAATAAGTACACCCCATGGAATTTTTAAAATTTTTTTATTATTATTATTTTTTTTTACATATTTGGACAAGCAAACATTTGATCCTCTTTGAAACAACACCTATTAATGAAGGTGATACAGTCTATCAAATGACACATATTAATTTTCACAATTTAAATGAACAAAAAACAGATGGAAACAGTCACATGGAAAAAGTAAATACACCCCTACATTTATCACACCTTCAAATTTATAAAATTAAAATCAAGTGTTCAAGATTGGGTGCCAGTGATTAGAACCTGCCTAGGGAGTGCAGGTGGAACCTGTCTTACTTATACCCCTCTCTTATTTAGTGTCTGGTGTTCCCTTTGGTATTGAGGTGTGTGGTGTCATCATGCCAAGATCTAAAGAGTTCTGTAAGGCCTTCAGAAAAAAATGTCGTGGATGCCTATGAGTCTGGCAAGGGATTTAAAAAGATCTCCAAATTATGTGAAATACATCATTCCACTGTAAGGAAAATAATCTACAAATGGCTCAGTTTTCAAACGACTGCCAATTTGTCCAGGACTGGCCCCAAAATTTCATCACAGGATCTGCTAGTAAGTCTTGCAACGGTTGGTGTCAAAGTGCATGCTTCTACAATCAGAAAGAGATTGCACAAATGTGACCTGCATGTGAGGAGTGCCAGGAAAAAACCTTTGCCAATGAGCATATAGGCAAATACAAGGCCTTTCGGAATAATGTGCTCTGGACAGACGAATCAAAGATAGAGTTGTTTGGCCACAGTAACAGCAGACATGTTTGATGCAGTCCAAAGACAGCTTTTCATGAGAAGCACCTCATACCAACTGTGAAGCATGGTGGTGGAAATGTTATGATTTGGGGTTGTTTCGCTGGGCCATCTGTCCTCACAAAGTTGAAGTTGAACCGAAAGTGGACCTTTCTACAGGATAATGATCCTAAGCACACTAGCAAATCCACCAAGGAATGGTTCAAATAGAAGAAATGGAGGGTTATGGAATGGCCTAGTCAAAGCCCGTATTTGAATCCCTATAAATGTTGTGGGGGGATTTGAAACAGGCAGTACATGCAAGAAAACCCTCAGACATCTTGCAGCTGAAAAAATATTGCATGGAAGAGTGGTCAATAATTCCAGTAAGCCTGGTGGACAATTATGCAAAAAGCCCACAAGAAGTTATTTCTGCTAAAGGGGGCAATTCTAGCTTCTGAGGCCAAGGGTGTACTTACTTTTTCCACAGAAGAACATCACATCTATTGATATTTCTGTTGAATATACGATTGAAAAGCTAATTTTCCTTGTGGTTTTGTTCAAGTATATCAACTTTATTAATAGGCACTATTTCAAAGATGATCAAATGTTTGCTTGTGCAAATGTGTCAAAAAAGCCAACAATTTCCATGGGGTGTACTTATTTTTTTCCACTTGACTGTATAGTCAAATAGACAGAGACAGCCATACAAGTAGATGGATAAAAAAAAATTAACATGCAGATAGACAGATGGACACACAGAAAGGCAGACATAGACAGATCAAGACATACTAATAGATAGACAGATGTATTAAAAGAATCTGTGCTAAGGTGCATTGATACGTTTCTTGCAGCTTGTGGTGGCCGAACACCTTAATAAGACACTGTATGTAATCTTTCATCTCTCTGTAGAAATACACAGTAAGACAAATAGATAGAGATAGATGGACAAGTAGACAGAAAGAAAGATGATCATGATGATGACAGACAGATAGAGACAGACAGATAAGAGACCAATAGAGAGAGAGATAGACAGATAAGAAAATAAACAGATAGATATACAGTATAGGCAGATATAGAGTCAGATAGATAGTCAAACAGACAGATAAAGAAAAGCACAAGGAGACAGATATAAGGCAGATATAGATAGGCAGGTAGGTACAGAGATAAACTGACAGACAAATAGATTTACAGACAGACATAGACCTTTGGTTGGAAAACATTTCAATCATATTTTTGTTATTATTCTGCACAGTTATGATAAATTATCATATATCATATATACTCAGAGCTGTATTGCACAGCTGTATCTCAACTCCTCAGGTTTCTGATTATTCTCTGCTCCTCTGCAGGTGACAAAGTTTGGCGCTACACAAACTTCCGGCTCGACTTCGGCTACCCCAAACAGTTGACCAGAATCCCAGCTAACATTGATGCTGCCATGTACTTTGAGAAGAACAAAAAGATTTTCTTCTTCAAGGTAACATGAAGCAATGTGCAGACATGGCCCTTTCAGTTCCTTCCTGATTTATCTGATTAAATAAATACCCATGACCACATGGTGGCAGTCATATTACAGGCAGAAATAAATTCACTGGCTTTGGGCCCTCAGCTGAGTCTGAGCTCCACTCAGTGTGATTATTTACAGAGGGAAGATAGGGTAGTGTTTTATTGCTCGTTTTGTGCCCCACACATTGCTGGGTATTTGTATATACAATTCACTAATGATTTTCATGCCACTGCTGTCTCCAATATTGTGATATTTTAATGACGTTTTCCCAAAAACCCATTAATTGAATAATACATAGTTCAGTGTACACTCTTTTATTACTTTTAGAGTGAATACATAAAATCAGTTTTCTGTTGTGCTCAGAAATGCATCACTCGACCATATCTATCTAAAAAAGAACAAAAAACACAAAACTAACAATATTCAAATAAAAGGCAGTTTAAAACACAAGTGAGGTAAAGCATGCAGTGCGACTTTAAAAATTGCTAGTAATATTCATGCAAACTATTTTAGACTTTTGATCTAATACTATTTATATAATGCTCATATAAGATGCTAATACAAGCACCTGCTTACTGCTGGTTACTAAGCTTTTTTCATAATATTTTTGCAATTTTTCATTTATTTGTTCACTCAACACTAGCCTATGCACTACGTTCTTTTGTAGTAAATGTTTATTACAGTACATCATCTTTCTCCAGGGCTCAGGTTTTTGGCAGTGGGATGAAATGGTGTATAACGACCTGAGCATTTACCCCAAACCCATTTCCCACCTCTTTACTGGCATTCCATCCAACCTGGACGCCGCCTTTACGTGGACCAACGGCAAGGTGTACTTCTTTAAAGGTGATAAATACTGGCGCATGAACAAGCAGCTAATGGTGGATTCGGGTTACCCCCTCAGCACACGAGAGCGGTGGATGAGATGCACCCACTGAGGGTGTGAGGAGTTTAATGAAGACCTAAAGAGGACTTTAAAGACTTTAATGTTTTTAACTGCAGAGGAGTCAGGGATGTGAACACTGTTGAAACACATGTGTGATTGTGTAGCCATGCTGTCGTGATTTAATTTCAGTAAGTTCACAGAGGAAAAGTGTGTCCAATTTTGTGTATGTGCTCTTTCTTTCACTCTCTCACAGTTTGTCGAGTAGACTAGAGAGTAGACATGCACCAATATTAAATTCTGCATAACTATTATAGTTCACAATATTGTGTTTTACAGATTACTGTTATGTTTTTCAGATTCCAGGACAAATGATTTAGCATGCATATAATTTTGCATTCTAATTGTAACATTGCCCATTTGTTAGTGTTTTTGGCAAGCAGCTCGAGAAGTTACAGTAGTTTGCTCTAGAAGTTAGTCATTTTAGTGGAAAAAATCCCCGGGGGGGGCAACAAAAAACAAAAACAACGAAAACTGTCAGTGCTAGCAATGTTGTCTAAGTTGATTATTGTGCTATGTATTATTACAGTTTATTGGCACAGGTCTACTGGAGTGTTGTGGTAAATGTTGTAGCAGATCATCAGGGAGGCCAGGAGTGACAAATTTGTCTCTGTATCTCATAAACCCTCTCTACAGCCGTGGCCAAAAGTTTTGAGAATGACACAAATATTAATTTTCACAAAGTCTACTGCTTCAGTGTTTTTAGATCTTTTTGTCAGATGTTACTAACTGTTACTGAAGTATAATCACAAGCATTTCATAAGTGTCAATGGCTTTTATTGACAATTACATGAAGTTTATGCAAAGAGTCAATATTTGCAGTGTTGACCCTTCTTTTTCAAGACCTCTGCAATTCGCCCTGGCATGCTGTCAATCAACTTCTGGGCCACATCCTGACTGATGGCAGCCCATTCTTGCATAAGCAATGCTTGGAGTTTGTCAGAGTTTGTGGGTTTTTGTTTGTCCACCCGCCTCTTGAGGATTGACCACAAATTCTCAATGGGATTAAGGTCTGGGGAGTTTCCTGGCCATAGACCCAAAATGTCGATGTTTTGTTCCCCGAGCCACTTCGTTATCACTTTTGCCTTGTGGCAAGGTGCTCCATCATGCTGGAAAAGGCATTGTTCATCACCAAACTGTTCTTGGATGGTTGGGAGAAGTTGCTCTCTGAGGATGTTTTTGTACCATTCTTTATTCATGGCTGTGTTCTTAGGCAAAATTGTGAGTGAGCCCACTCCCTTGGCTGAGAAGCAACCCCACACATGAGTGGTCTCAGGATGCTTTACTGTTGGCATGACACAGGACTGATGGTAGCGCTCACCTTTTCTTCTCCGGACAAGCTTTTTTCCAGATGCCCCAAACAATTGGAAAGGGGATTCATCAGAGAAAATGACATTACCCCAGTCCTCAGCAGTCCAATCCCTGTACTTTTTGCAGAATAGCAGTCTGTCCCTGAGGTTTTTCCTGGAGAAAAGTGGCTTCTTTGCTGCCCTTCTTGACACCAGGCCATCCTCCAAAAGTCTTCGCCTTACTGTGCGTGCAGACGCACTCACACCTGCCTGCTGCCATTCCTGAGCAAGCTCTGCACTGGTGGTGCCCCGATCCCACAGCTGAATCAACTTTAGGAGACGGTCCTGGCGCTTGCTGGACTTTCTCGGGCGCCCTGAAGCCTTCTTCACAACAGTTGAACCTCTCTCCTTGAAGGTCTTGATGATCCGATAAATGGTTGATTTAGGTGCAATCTTACTAGCAGCAATATCCTTGCCTGTGAATCCCTTTTTGTGCAAAGCAATGATGGCTGCACGTGTTTCCTTGCAGGTAACCATAGTTAACAGAGGAAGAACAATAATTTCAAGCACCACCCTCCTTTTAAAGCTTCCAGTCTGTTATTCAGCATGACAGAGTGATCTCCAGCCTTGTCCTCGTTAACACTCTCACCTGTGTTAACGAGAGAATCACTGACATGATGTCAGCTGGTCCTTTTGTGGAAGGGCTGAAATGCAGTGGACATGTTTTTTTGGGATTAAGTTCATTTTCATGGCAAAAGGGGACTTTGAAATTAATTGCAATTCATCTGATCACTCTTCATAACATTCTGGAGTATATGCAAATTGCCGTAATAAAAACTGAGGCAGCAGACTTTGTAAAAATTAACATTTGTGTCATTCTCAAAACTTTTGGCCACGGCTGTATAATGAACTTATGTTTAGTTGATGAGCAACTTTTTTCATTTATTCTTGAAAAAAGTTGCTGGGTTCAGTCAATTATGGTCTGATCTTAGCGGTTTACATAGGGGTATTTATCTTTCTTTCTAGCTTTCTTCTTTCCCCATATGAAAATGTAAATGTCACTCTTTATAATCACAAAAGAATGTTATGTTAACATCCATAATATATGGGCCTGGTGTTTGGTCTGGTGCTTGTGGGGAGTGGGAGGTGTGTACATCCTCTCCTTGTGTTCCTGCTGAGATTTTTGAGGATATAATTATTAATGAACATTTCAGCTGCAGGGGTTTATTTGCTCAGTTTGAAGTCTCTGTTTTGCTAATTGCAGGGACTGTACTGTACTGTACTGTCAATGCACTGAGAGAGAGAAGAACATATACAAGTATGCTTTACCATGAGATCATGCAGCAATACACACCTGCATCCAAAATGGACATATATCTATACATATTAAACAGTCCATACATGATTTCGCAGTTTGCTTGATTTTGCTGCAGCTTTTACCAAAATTTGTGATGCAGTTTATAGAATTTATTATTATTATTATTATTTTTGCAGAACTACTTGAATTGGTGAAATTGCAATTGCACAAAATTGTTTTTCACAGTCTTTTGCAGTGATGTTTGTTGGTAAATGAGACCATAGTTTGCTGTACTCATGTTCGATACACGTGAATTGAAGAGGGCTTCTGGGCTCAAATCTGTGGAAAATCTGCAGCAATTTAGAAAAATTGCAAGCTCATGCGAATATTGCAGAGTTTCCTCGATTTTGTGTTAATTTCTGTGATCACAAAATCCTGGAGGGGACTGATTAGCAACAGAGTAGGCACTACTGAGGCCACTACTCCTGCTGTGCATACTTTCTCAGGCATAAGATATGTCAGTATAAAAGCTTTTTTTCCCATAATAATCTGTGACCTATAATTCTGTATACAAATGTACACATTTTTGGATATGTGACAAATCTACAGATATGTGCAGATCTTGTACAAGTGTAAGAAATTGGTGGTGGCAAGTTTTCATAATTTCATTGTCTATTAGCTTCATTTGTTTGTTTGTTTTTTTCCTTTTAGGAATTTAGTAATTAGTAATTCTGCCCGGGTACTAAATCATTTCAGTGTGATTTGATATCAGACCATGTTTCTTAGAAGTTCATACATGTTCCCATTTGTAGGTGGAAAAAAGCATGCTTCTTTCCAGACAATTGAGACTGTATGGATTGATTTTGTACTTCTGACTTGCAATGCATTGATTCAAGTTTGATATGATAATCAGACCATGTTTCTAAGGATTTCATTTGTGTTTCTAATAAAATTTAACATAAGAGCACAAATTATTCTATTTGATTTATATTTTATACTTGAAAAATTGGTTCATTCTACATATTGCTTAATTAAACTGCTATCTAATTAAATAATTATCATGAACAATTGTTAATATACAGTGGGTATAGAAAAGAATCACCCCCCCCTTTAAAATAATCACATTGTGTTGCTTTTCAGCTTGAAATGAAGTTTTTGTTTTATCCAGCTGTATTTACTCAGTGCAACTTACAACATCCAAGTGAAAGATATAACACCAACATCTCAGAAAAAAATAAAATAAAATAAAAAACAGAAACAGTGAGTTGGAAAAAGGATCACCCCCCTCCTAAAAATGACTTGTAAACTCAATCAGGTGTAGCTAATCACCTTCTCAATGGCACACAAAGCCATTTGACTTTCAATTGTGATCAGCTGTGGTCATTTTGATTAGCTCAGCATGAAAAGAGCTTTCCTGGAGAATTTTGTAGTGCAACTGAAGCAAACAATCAACTATGGGTGGCAAGGCACTGTCAAAAGATCTCTGGGATAAAGTTGTGGACAGGCACAAATCAGGAGATGGATACAAAAAAAAAAATCAAAGGCTTTATCAATGCCTAAAAGCACAATTAAGTCTATTATTAAGAAGTGGAAGGTATTTGGTACAACACAGACCCTCCCTGGATCAGGATGTCACTCCAAACTGGATGAAAGAGCCAGGAGGAAACTGGTCAGAGAGGCTACCAAGAGGCCTACAGCAACTCTGAAGCAGTTGCAGGACTTTATGACAAAGAGTGGTCATTGTGTGCATGTGACAACAATATCACAAATTCTCCACAAATGTGGCTTGTATGGGAGGGCTGCAAGAAAAAAGCCACCCACAACTAAGTTTTGCCAAAACGCACCTTGAAGATTTGTGAAAATGGATGGGGCAAAATACCGTCAAATTCTTGAGGAAAACCTGCTGCCCTCTGCCAGTTAGTTGTCAATGGGAAGAAGGTTTACCTTCCAACATGACAATGACCAAAAGCACACAGCAAAACTGACCACACAGTGGTTGAAGGAGAAAAAGGTGAATGTCCTTGCATGGCCTAGTCAGAGCCCAGACTTAAACCCCATTGAAAATCTGTGGAATGACTTGAAGACTGCAGTCCACAAACAGTCACCATCAAATTTAACTGAACTTGAGCAGTTCTGCAAAGAAGAGTGGGCAAATATTGCAAAGTCTAGATGTGCAAAGTTAGTATAGACATATGCCAACAGACTAAATGTTGTAATTAAAGAATTAAGGCAAATTAAAGCAAGGGGGTGATCCTTTTTCTTTATTTAAAAAAAAAATTGACATATTGGTGTTATATCTTTCACTTGGATGTTATAAGTTGCACTGAGTAAATACAGCTGGATAAAACAAAAACTGTGTCCGTCTTCATTTCAGGCTGAAAAGCAACAAAATGTGATTATTTTAAAGGGGGGTGGTTCTTTTCTATACCCACTGTATATATAATTAATTGTCATATGAAGTATTGACTTAGTTTGACTTGATTGTCATGGCCCCCCAGGGGTTATTCACCCATGGACCACTAGAGGGAACCCTTGTCCCCCCATGTAGAACAACTTCTGTTGTTTCCCCCTTAATTCCTGTTAATCATTCCCATGTGTTTCATTTCCCTGATTGATTAGTGCTCAATTTAAGTTCTTTGTGTTTTCTCCTTAGTTGCTGGAGCATTAATTCAGGTTATGTTGTATTTGGTTCTTTTGTCATTGTTTTCTTCTGTTTTGCACAATGTTTTGTTTACTTAGTACATGTTTTTCTTAAGGTTTATTTTTTTTAGTTTTTTCTTAGTTTCTGTATATACCGGTTCCTAGTGTGTTTCCCTAGTGTTTTTTTTCCCCCCTTGAGCTTGTTTCCCCCGTGCGTTTCCTTGTGCCTGTTTCCCTGAGCCTACTTCCCCATGTCTGTGTGAATAAAGAAGTTCTACATTTTGCATCCGCCTCTGTGACCCTCTCTTCATGACATTGATTACGTCACATTCATTAACTTTTTTTTTTTATGTAAGCGGAAGGGGTTCACTTATGAGTTTACTATGTCCATCTTTTAAATTTAAACAAAATTTGGTAGGTTTTATATTAGTTTTGTTTTTTGAACTCTAAGTACTTTACTAGTGACAGTACAATTAGAAACTGTTAATGTCATTTTTTTAAAATGTGCTTTTTGTTCCATTCTATGACCGTACACTCCCACTTACTCCCAAAAATTTAGTCAGAGCGTGAGGTCACTGTAATGGCCAATAAGAAACGGCAGATAAAATGTGAAATGTTTATGTTTGAGGATTTCAGAACTTCTCAAACACAGGCGCATCTCAAAAAATTAGAATATTGTCGAAAAGTTCATTCTTTTCTGTAATTTAATTCAGAAAGTGGAACTTTCATATATCCTAGATTCATTACATACAAAGCGAAATATTTCAAGCTTTTTTGTTTTAATCTTGATGATTACGGCTTACAGCTCATGGGAATCAAAAATCCAGTATCTAAAAATATTAGAATAAAGAATTTATAATACAGAAATGCTGACCTTCTGAAAAGTATGCTAAATTATGCACTCAATACTTGGCCTTTTGCACGAATTACTGCATCAATGCGGCGTGGCATGGAGGCAATCAGCCTGTGGCACTGCTGAGGTGTTATGGAAGCCCAGGTTTCTTTGATAGCGGCCTTCAGCTCGTCTGTATTGTTGGGTCTGGTGTCTCTCATCTTCCTCTTGACAAAATTCAGGTCAGGCGAGTTGGCTGGCCAATCAAGCACAGAAATACCATGGTCAGCAAACCAGTTACTAGTAGTTGTGGCACAGTGGGCAGGTGCCAAGTCCTGCTGGAAAAGGAAATCAGCATCTCCATAAAGTTTGTCAGCAGATGGAAGCATGAAGTGCTCTAAAATCTCCTGGTAGACGCTGCATTGACTCTCGACTTGAGAAAACACAGTGGACCAACACCAGCAGATGACATGGCACCCCAAATCATCACTGATTCTTTGCCTCTACACTCTTCCTCCAGACTCTGGGACCTTGATTTACAAATGAAATGCAAAATTTACTTTCATCTGAAAAGAGGACTTTGGACCACTGAGCAACGGTGTTTTGAGTAAAAAGGTTTTTTGAGTTAATTAGCTGATTAGAGTCTTCTCAGGTCCACATTGCTGTGTTCACGGTTTGTAGTGTGTGTGTTCACTACTCACAACTCCCAATGTGTGTGCACTAACTTGGATGGGTTAAATGCAGAGGACAAATTCCTAGTATGGGTTACCATACATTGGCCTTCACATGTCACTTTCACTATAAATTCTTTATTCTAATATTTTTCCAGTATCTCATTTCCATGAGCTGTAAGCCGTAATCATCAAGATTAAAACAAAAAAAGGCTTGAAATATTTCACTTTATGTGTAATGAATCTAGAATGTATGAAAGTTGCACTTTTTGAATTAAATTACGGAAAAAAAACGACCTTTTCAACGATATTCTAATTTTTTGAGATGCACCTGTAGAGACGTAACCTCAAACCATAAAGATCTCACAGTGTCCACAGTGCAGTGGAGTTTTCAGCGAGTGTCTGGCAGGGATACTTTTTAAATTTATTAATTTTATAGTTTAATTCAATGAAACCTTTAAGTGAAACAAAATTTGATATAAACTATACATCTTCCTCTGTATAGTTGTCATCAAACGTGAGACACAGCAACACTTAGGAAGTATACAATCTCTTAGAAACAATCTTATACAAACTAAGGTTGTCTGAATTTAACAGTAAAAAACACACAAACAAACAAAAAAATATTGTGTACTCTTAATGATGGTTCAAGCTGTAAAGTGTGTGTGATCATACTAGCAAGTAGCAAAACAACAGGAGACCATTCTTTCAAAGTTCACACGAAGCACCAGTAACAATATTGGGCAAAAAGCAAACTGGGATTTGCCTAAATTTATTTCTGTAGTGACAAATCTAAATTACTTCATACCGTAGGTTTTTACTGGAGCCAATATCTGAGGTCCATAACATTTTGTACACTCAGTTTTAGTAGGTTTCTAGTCTCAATTTCTACCATTTTGTTATCAGAATAAGATTTAAGAATAGGAAATAAGATTTTCAGAATAATCAGAAAATATTTTCTGCATTCAAAGAATGTAAGTTTTAAAGGTTAACTTCTCTTGAATGACTGATACATATGAATATACATGCTAAGCTAGATAATGTCCTTGATGAACAAATACAGTTTGTTGAGAATTAAATAACACAGATACAAATCAAGACTGAGATATTAAATTTACACTAGTGTTTACCTGTGACTAACCAAAGACAAATGTGTTAAAGATGGTAAAGATGATTATTTTGTACAGATTATTTTTAATGGTTTAAAATGACATGTTCAGGGATACTGAACATACCACCTACAAGAGACAAACCTGGAGTGACATCAAATTGTCACTTTCTGGAGGGGTTGCAGAAGCATCTTGTACACAAGACGACCAGAACAAAATAAACAGAAAGCGCATAGACTGGTCATTTAGCTTCATCTAACCTTAAGGCACTGATTAACACAGATTTAAGTGCAGAAACTCACATCTCAAACTAACAGTCTCTAAAGGCTCATTATATTATAAAAAGAGATATGAAACTAATGAAATTAGTTTGACAAATGTTCTAGCAAGTAATAACAGTAATTGTACTGCAGATTCCACTTGCACTCAAGTCCAGACATTCCCCTTAATACAAAAATGCACTGGATGAATAAAACTGCTGATCAAACTGTCAGCATGTTCACAGAACCACTATTGTGGAAAACTACACACATGCATCTGGTAAATGCTACAGACGAGTAAATCAATTATACATTATTGTACAAACCCATTGTTTAAAACAATTAAAGTGTAGACACACAAAATGTTTTGAGTCATTTCACAATGCTCCGATTGATTTTGAAGCAGAGCCATAAACATTCTCTCAGATGCCTCTATAGAAAAAAAAAAAATCACTCAGACAACAAAAAATAACATCTTACCAATAAGGTAGGCCTTTCAGGCAGGAGAAGAAGAAAAAAAAAAAAAAGAAAAAAAAGAAGGGAAAAAAAAAAAAAAGAGAGAACTCTTGGATGTCCATGCTCTCTGTCTTTTCCCATGTTCACATCACTTTATGCTACATTAAAGACTTTTTAAAGGCAATACTGTATTTTCCAGACTATAAGATGCACCCTAAACTGCTATATTGCAAAGTTGCTATGTTATATAAAGCACTTTGATGTACCTTAAATATTTGTAGGGTGTCCATATCAGTGGCTGAAGTAAATCAAGCACAAGCCATGTCGGCATAAATGTAAAAAGTTTCCTACTTGTAAAAACTGCTCATGTTTTTTGTAAATCATCAACTGGAAGCTTGAATGTGTGATGTCACTTTGTAAACTAATATGACTAAAAAAAATGCAATGGAAAAGACGACTTCCACAGTTAACAGTAAGGCCAGTGATCTAAGTCACACTTTTTGTAGCATTTGCTGAAATGACATGAGCACACTAATTAATAATCAGCACTTCACCAACAATCTCTCATCCATGCAAAGAATGGAGTTTTTCATTTGATTACAATTTGGCCAAATATCTGTGAAGACTGTCACTTCACTGTAAAAATCACAGCATCTGCTATAGGAATCAAAAAAAGCATCTTATAGTCGGGGAAATACAGGACATTTTACTAAACCTAAGAAGACAACAGCATGTAGTGGCAGGTTAAAAAGTGAACATTTTGAAGTGAAAAGACTAGGGCAGGCCATTATAAAAATAAATACTGTTTGCGGGTTATTAGTTGGCAACTGAAAAGCCAACTAATGTTAAAGGCCTACCAAGTCCATTTACACCCATATACAGTGATCTACTGAAGTCCTAATGATTCGATTCAGACAATTTATATCTCCATACAGTCAGGTCCAGAGCTCAAGTCCATCCAGAACCACTGTTCCTCAGAGGCTATAGAAAACTGTCACACAATTTTACACAGAGGGTCCAACGTATTCAAGAACAGATACTTCAGTCATTTGATGTTTTAGAGCCCTCTGTAGTCTACAAGGTGAATTGCAACTGTACCCTTTCCCACAAGTAACTCCACACACACTATTGAAATCACAGAAACAGAGTATGCCTGCTGAAAAGGGGGAGAGCTAAGCAGTTCTGGCTGTGAGCAGAGCCAATTTCAGGTTGGAAAGTTGGAAACTATGAGAAATCAGTGTTTTTCTGATATTTTTAAGAGGTTTCTAGATCTACAAGTATAAAACTTTAAATTGCAGCTTTAAAACTGGGAGATCTGCTGTGTAGGGGTCTGAAAAATTCACTGGGTAAAATTTAATTCTACATAAATGTCCTGTTAACACTCTTTAAATTTGTATGTCTCACAAAAGTGAGTACACCCCTCACATTTTTGTAAATATTTTATTATATTTTTTCGTGAGACAACACTGAAGAAATGACACTTTGCTACAGTGTAAAGTAGTGAGTGTACAGCTTGTATAACAGTGTAAATTTGCTGTCCCCACAAAATAAATCAACACCACCATTAATGTCTAAACCGCTGGCAACAAAAGTGAGTACACCCCTAAGTGAAAATGTCCAAATTGGGCCCAAAGTGTCAATATTTTGTGTGGCCACCATTATTTTCCAGCACTGCCTTAACCCTGTTGGGCATGGAGTTCACCAGAACTTCACAGGTTGCCACTGGAGTCCTCTTCACTCCTCCATGACGACATCGCAGAGCTGGTGGATGTTAGAGACCTTGCACTTCCGTTTGAGGATGCCCCACAGATGCTCAATAGGGTTTAGGTCTGGAAACATGTTTGGCCAGTCCATCACCTTTACCCTCAGCTTCTTTAGCAAGGCAGTGATTGTCTTGGAGGTGTGTTTGGGGTCGTTATCATGTTGGAATACTGCCCTGAGGCCTAGTTTCCGAAGGGAACTGCTTCAGTATGTCACAGTACATGTTGGCATTCATGGTTCCCTCAATGAACTGTAGCTCCCCAGTGCTGGCAGCACTCATGCAGCCCCAGACCATGACACTCCCACCATCATGCTTGACTGTAGGCAAGACACACTTGTCTTTGTACTCCTCACCAGGTTGCCGCCACACACGCTTGACACCATATGAACCAAATAAGTTTATCTTGGTCTCATCAGACCACAGGACATGGTTCCAGTAATCCATGTCCTTAGTCTGCTTGTCTTCAGCAAACTGTTTGCGGGCTTTCTTGTGCATCATCTTTAGAAGAGGCTTCCTTCTGGGACGACAGCCATGCAGGTCAATTTGATGCAGTGTGCGTATGGTCTGAGCACTGACAGGCTGACCCCCCACCCCTTCAACCTCTGCAGCAATGCTGGCAGCACTCATACGTCTATTCTGCAAAGCCAACCTCTGGATATGATGCTGAGCACATGCACTCAACTTCTTTGGTCGACCATGGTGAGGCCTGTTCTGAGTGGAACCTGTCCTGTTAAACCACTGTATAGTCTTGGCCACCGTGCTGCAGCCCAGTTTCAGGGTGTTGGCAATCTTCTTATAGCCTAGGCCATCTTTATGTAGACCAACAATTCTTTTTTTCAGATCCTCAGAGAGTTCTTTGCCATGAGGTGCCATGTTGAACTTCCAGTGACCAGTATGCGAGAGTGTGAGAGCGATAACACCAAACTTAACACACCTGCTCCGCATTCACACCTGAGACCTTGTAACACTAATGAGTCACATGACACTGGGGAGGGAAAATGGCTAATTGGGCCCAATTTGGACATTTTCACTTAGGGGTGTACTCACCTTTGTTGCCAGCGGTTTAGACTGGCTGTGTGTTGATTTATTTTGTGGGGACAGCAAATTTACACGGTTATACAAGCTGTACACTCACTACTTTACATTGTAGCAAAGTGTCATTTCGTCAGTGTTGTCCCATGAAAAGATATAATAAAATATTTACAAAAATGTGAGGGGTGTACTCACTTTTGTGAGATACTGTATCCTTCAATGTTCATCACTCCTACTGCTTTCAATTAATAAGACTTTCACTGACTAATATTAGTGAATGATACAGTCTTAATTTGAATCAGTCAGAGCTGTGTTAAGGTTTTAAAAGTGATCAAATAACAGTTCTTGGCAGTGGATTTTTGGACCTGACCAAAATCTCAGTCATACCATCTGACTTTACTATGAAGTACCATGCAATCTTGTTTTCTCCTTATCTGGACAGTTAGTTCTTTAACCACTGATGAATGCAGCTCACATTCAGGTGCGTGCTGCTGCTGTGGTGTGTGTGAGTGGAACTGTAGATCCAGTATCATAATCCATATCCACCATGGTATGGTTGGCAGTACTCATGCTGCTCAGGGATGTGCCTGTGCCCATCTGACGCTCTCGGAGACTCTGCAGGTAACTCTAAAGGGTTAAACCAGACAATGGCAAACAAGCAGAGTTAAAATTGGTGCAAAACACAAGCAACTGGACAGTCATTATTATGATATTTGCCTAAAAAAACAATTAATACATTAATAATAAATAAATCCCTAATAAATATATCCCTCAGTTGGATTGACTGTTCCACTTTATATCAGATTGTTCCACTGTGTATTTTTTTTTAAACTTTCATGGACCGGTTGTCCACACTGGTTAAATGTTTTCCATTTTCCATTAACAGATCTGCTTATGTGGTTTCTGGGACTCCATGACACAGTTATATTAAAAAAATAAATAAATAAAACCCAAAACATAAGCACTTTCTTCCTCAGGATATAATTTGTTTTTACTCTGCACAGACTCCGGTAGGAGATTTAACCCAAAGGCGGACGTGTACATTGGTTGTGATATGGATGAGAGTGTAGTACCATATACCTAAAAAGATTTAATCTCCTTATTATATGAAAATATATGCACTCACCGAACACTTTATTAGGAACACTATACTAGTACTGGGGTAAACTGCCTCAATTCTTTGTGGCATTGATTCCTCAAGATGTTGGAAACATTCCTTTGAGGTTCTGGTCCATGTTGACATCACGCAATTCCTGCAGATTTTTCAGGTGCACTTTCATGCTGCGAATCTCCTGTTCTACCACATCCCAAAGGTGTTCTATTGAATTCAGATGCAGTGACTGGGAAAGCCACTGAAGAACACTGAACTCATTGTCATCTTCATGAAACCAGTTTGAGATGACATTTGCTTTGTGACATGGTGCATCATCATGCTGGAATTAGCCATTAGAAGATGGGTAAATTGTGGCCATGAAGGGATGAACATGGTCAGCAACAATATTTAAACAGGCATTCAAGTGATGATTGATTGGTATAAATGGGCCCAAAGTGTGGCAAGAAAACATTCCCCACACCATTACACCACCTCCACCAGTCTGGACTGTTGACACAAGGCAGGTTGATTCCATGGATTCATGCAGTTGGCACCAAATTCTGACGCTACCATCTGTGTGCCTCAGCAGAAAGCGAGATTTAGTAGACCAGGCTACGTTTTTCCAGTCTTCAACTGTATAGTTTTGTTGAGCCCGTGCCCACTGTAGCCTCAGCTTTCTGTACTTGGCTGTCAGAAGCGGAACCGGACACGATCTTTTGCTATCATAGTCCATCCACCTCAAGATTTATCGTGTTGTGAATTCTGAGACACTTTTCTGCTCAACACAATTGTACAGAGTGTTTATCTGAGCTACTGGAGCCTTTCATGTCGAACCAGTATGTCCATTCTCTGGTGGCCTCTCTCTTCAACAAGCTTTTCTGTATGCCGAACTGCCGCTCACTGGATGTTTTTTCTTTATTGCTCCATTTTGAGTAAACTCTAGAGACTGTTGTGTGTGAAAATCCCTTGAGATCAGCAGTTATAGAAATACTCAAACCAGCCCATCTGGCACCAACAATCATGCGACAGTCAAAACCACTGAGATCACATGTGCATGAATAAGTAGGAATGATCCTAATAATGTTCCTAATAAAGTGCTCAGTGAGTGAATATGTACAAATGCTATTAATGCGTCAACCAGTGTCTTTGAATGAGGGATGATTTAAACATCTAGTTTGGACTATGCTAAACTGGAGGCTATAAACTGTCAAATTAAAAAAGTAAACCTCAGCCATAAGCTGTTTGATAATCACCCACATTTCAGCTAAAGGGCTAGATTCTACGTTTCCTTTTCTGGTTGAACCATCACTTTAACTGTTTGGGTCTCCTGATTGGCCAGTTGTGGGCCTTTTACTGATCTGATCCCCCTGAGCCTCTGAATAATGCCAGTGTACAAATATCTTCCCTTGCCACCAAATCTCTGATTAATATACCAAGACATGTTGTTTGGGTAAAGGATCTTGCATTTGCATTGCAAACAAAAACATTTTTGTTGCCCTCTAGCAGGATTTGAGACATACAGAAATTAACGTTATTGGAGCAGCAGCAACTGGAAGTGAATGACAATGTTTCAGTGTCATTCAGTGTCTCAATGTTTGGTGATTGAAAGGAACCACAGGACTGAACACCCCGTTTGGCCATCTACAGCCCATCATCTGGAAACTATTCACACATTCACGGTGTTAAGAGAATAAATAAATAAGTCAGTCAGTTTGGTTCTACTGAAACTAACTGGAGCTAGAAGATCTCCAGCGTAGCGTTTTACAGGAGTGGGTTTACGGCGATACGTCCCCTCCTGACCTGCAGACAGCTGCAACTTTTTCACATCTTTCTGTCTTATTCTCATCAGCTGCAATCGCTTCTGCCTTCTACTGATGATCACTGAGAAAGAGAGGAAGAGTAAAACAATAAGCAAACAAGAATAAGATAACAGAATGAGCTGAAGATTAAAAAAAATAGATCTGTGATATTTTAGTGTGGATAAAACACAGTACTGTAATATAGAGTAATAGTAATTTCTATTTAGTAATATAATCCAACACTATATTATATTCAGAAGTATCATACAATACCTTCAGTGTGTGAAAAACCTTCGGCTGTGAGCTTCCACTGCACTAATGCTCCCATAATGCTGAGCATAGGCCAGATGCCCAGAATGACCCAGCTGTACCAGCAGAGCGGTGAGGGAGCAGGGACAAGGCGCAGACAGTCATAAATGTGTGTAACCAGCATCAGCAATTCCACAAAGTAATCAGCACACACCGTCATGATGGCAGCACCAAACACAGCTGTGGAGATGATGGTGAAAAACCTCTGCCACTGAAGCGTTAAAACAGCACACAGCATGCCAGTGCCAAGGAGGGCACCTACGGGCACCTGTCATTCATTCACACACACACACACACACACACACACACACACACACACACACACACACACACACACACACTCCATGTTAAATACACCCAGAAACATCAGGTGTGGGACATCATATGCAACTATGCATCCATGATGCACTGGCACCTACACTTTACATTACTACACTTTTAGTTTTTTTGCCATTTGGTCTGATTCAGTTTCACGTTGTGTATATTTAAAACAACCAAAATGATAAAAATATTCATTAAGGGCCAGGTAGAATAGGATGGAGTTGGAAACACACACAAAAGTGCAATCACAGAGAATGTAAACAAATCCTTTCAAGCGTGCATACAGAAACATGTTTATATTATTTACTTGACATGGATATACATCTGGAGTCAATGAGCCTCATTTATGAAGCTGGTATTAAACAGATTTATTCATAAATTGTTCATACAAGCATTTACACATTACACAAGATATTTCACATTTTGTATCCTACTCGTGCTCGAGTGTGTGTAAATTTATGCACAAGACGACTAGCTAATGTAAACCTTGATTGGTCGGTTTCAAATCATGTAAATTACGATGAGTTACTGCACTTTTATTTAAAGATGGTCAAGCTTAAATAACTCGTGTTTTATTTACACACAAAAATTGTGTGAATATTTTGTGAAGCCTAGTCATTTCATATTAAAGGCATTGACTAAAGAAATATTAAATATGAAAAAAATGAATGCGGCCAATATAAATCCACAAATTAAGAAGAAATGCTGGTCAGTTCCATTTTCCATGGCATCTCCTTTTAATGCTGTGCAACACTGACACTTTATTACAGCCAGCACTAAGTGACCGATAAGTGACCGATCTGGTATTTCTCAAGCTGCAATGTGTCATGTACCATGTGCCATAAGTGTGTAGTCAGCATGCTTCCTATGACACTCACATGCCTTCCTGTTTTTCCCAACAGTGGTTTCCCTGTATGATGTGCTTGGTGTCCACAATTACCTGGATATAATAGATTGTCCCCATTATTAATATATGTCCCCATTTTCATGGCCAATTCTCACCCACCAGCTGGCTGTCCCCATACACAAGGCCAATTTAGCAATTAATAATAAATGAAAGGAAGGGCTAAAGCGTGCCTCCAAAATGTGTGAAGCCACAAAATCCTTCTGAACTGCTGCTCTAACTGCCCTGTTCAACTACGTGACACAAAAACTACCTTGGACTCCCAGATGAAACATCACAGAGTCACAGAATATGCCAACTGTCTCCATACACATTTGCTGCTTAAAATAGAAATCAACAGTGTCCTCAGAATATTTCAGGAACTTATATTTGCATACTGGAAGACACTTGCAGGACGCTAACTAAAACATAAACTTAGGTTTTAGTTAGCACCAATAAAGTTTAATTACATTAACATAACCGTTTGCTTTTTGAGCCAAACGGAAACAGTCCCAAACAGTCCAAAAGGAACAAACAGTTAAAACTGAATCCTGAAGGATTTCCTATAAACTACATACACTCACAGATGGGTAGTGCTGCCACCTCACAGCTCTAGGGTCTCTGGTTCAATCCTGAGCTCAGGTTACTGTCTATATGGAGTTTCACATGTTATCTCTGTGTCTGTGCAGGTTCCCTCCCACCTTCCAAAACATGCTGGTAGGCGGATCGGCTACACTAAATTGCCCGTAAGTGTGACTGAGTGTATGAATGTGTGTGTGCACAGTGATGGTTTGGCATCCCATCCAGAGTGTAATTGTAGCTAAAAACATGATCTGCAGTACATTCAGGGCATGTTCCCATTTCAGGAAGTGTATTGTGTCTGTTCCCACAGGCTGATGGGTGTGTTGAGTTGCTGAGATTTTTTTAAGGAGGATTCACAGCTGAAGAGTGCATGCTGTTCATTCTGTTCATATTAATGTATCTAGAGAATTTATGTTGGCATATTTAACACAAAAATATATATTATTTATATTTGTAACTGAAAGTCATGTACACAGGCAATTTGTTTTATCCTATTTTAATTTTTATTATTTATTTTTTAAATCTACACTGAGATGGGTGTATATACCTTTATGTTTAGCTCAAAATCAAACATGTAACTTTTTTCTTGAAATAAACATTCACATATTTCAGGAAGTGCATAGTGCTTGTACCCACAGGGTGCTTGGTGTGTAAAGCTGCTGACTTTTACTTAAGGATAATACATATCTGAAATAGTGCATATAGTTCATTAAACTGATAATTACATTTTTCAGTTATATGTAAATAAGCAAATGATCTATACTTTCAAGATGAATATGAGATGATGGATCATAATTTCAGCTTTCATTTCCTCATATTTACATCTAGATGCGTTAAACCTTTTGTTTGAACCCACTCATTTTTTCAAGTGATCAAAACTATTGAAACATGTGACTGACAGGTGTTTCTTGCTGCCCAGGTGTGCCCTGTTAAATCAATTGTTTAAAGAATTAATAGCTCTGAATATCTACTCTTGGTTTGAGCCTTCAGTTTCACCTGTGAAAATGGCATTTGTTGTTAAAGGATAAGCCAACATGAAGACCAAAGAGCTATCTTTGGGAGAAATCAAGCCATTCTGAAGCTGAGAAAAGAGGGGAAATCTATCAGAGCCATTGCACAAACATTGGGCATAGCCAATACAACAATTTGGAATGTCCAGAAAAGAAAGAAACCACTGATGTACTAACAACCAGACATGGAACAGGTCAGCCAAGGAAAACAGCAGCAGCTGATGACAAACAATGTTAGAGCTTTGAAGAAAAACAGTCAGTGACATCACCAACAACCTTCACAGGGCAGGGGTGAAGGTATTACAATCCACAATTCGAAGAAGACTTTGAGATCAGAAATATAGAGGCCATACCACAAGATACAATCCACTCATCAGCAGTAAGAATCAGAAAGCCAGATTGGAATTTGCAAAGAAATACAGAGACGAGCCACAAAAGTTCTGGAACCAAGATTAACCTCTACCAAAGAGATGGAAAGGCCAAAGTGTGGAGTAAGAATGGATCTGCTCATGATCCAAAACAGACAAGCTCAACAGTCAAGCATGGTGGAGGTAGTGTCATAGCTTGGGTTTGCATGGCTGCTTCTGGAACGGGCTCTCTAATCTTTATTGATGTAACTCATGATGGTAGTAGAATGAATTCAGAAGTCTATAGAAACATTGTCTTCCAGTTTACAGAAAAATGCATCTTATTGAGAGGAACTTAATCATGCAGTAAAGCAATGACCCAAAATGCACTGCCAACACAACAAAGGACTTCATCAGGGGAAACAAGTGGAAGGTTTTAGACTGGCAACTCAATCACCAGACCATAACCCACTTGAGCACGCATTTCACCTCCTGAAGAGACTGAAGGGAGAAACCCAACGCAACAGTTTGTTTATGTCAGTGGGTCACCTGCTTGATGCAGTTTTGGCAAGTAAGGGATATGCAACCAGATATTAAGTGTTATTTACTTTAATTTGCTTTAAGACTATCTGTTCCATTACTTTTGCTCACCAAAAAATTGGTTGTTCTGCCACACAAGGTACTATGTTCCAAGTTGTTTGACACATCTAGATGTAAATATCAGGAACTGAACGCTGCAATTGTGATCTATCATCTCATTCATCTTTTGAGCTCACACCCAAATATATTCAGTGTATAGAGGAGAAAGAAAAAAAAAAAAAAAAAACAGAATTGGCCTTGTTGTTCCAATACTTTCAGAGGGGACTGTATATTTTAGGAAGAATATTGTGTATGCATACCCACAAAGTGCTGGGTGCGTAGCGTTGAGTGTCATTTAAGGTGCAAAATATAGAAAGCAAACTATAGCTAGATGCTTGGCATGAATTCTGAAACTAATATCATCAATCTTTATCATATTTCAGGAAGCACACTGTGCCCAGTCCCACAGAGTGCTGGGCGTGTAGGCTGCTGAATTTTCTTTAAGGTGTGTTCTACGTATTAGGGACATCAAACACTGGATGTCCCTGAACTTTTTAAAACTGAATGATAACAAAACTAAAATATTGTTTATTGGTTCGACTACATGAGGCAAAAGGATGGATGTGTCATTTGATATTGATGGGGATCCTGTTAAATCTTCTTCCTCTGCCTGTAATCTTGGTGTTGTATTGACACAACTCTCTCTTTTGATTCCCATATTAATGCTATAGTTAAAAACTCCTTTTACCACCTTCGTAATATTGGCGCGTCTTCGATCCTCTCTCACTCTGACTGATGCTGAAATCTTAGTTCATACCCTAATCACTTCACGTCTGGATTACTGTAATGCCCTATTTACTGGCTTGCCCAAAAAGCACATTTCAAGATTACAGTATGTTCAAAACTCAGCTGCAAGGGTTCTCACCTCCACCAGGCGCTCTGTTCATATCACTTCTCTTCTGCATGATCTCCACTGGCTACCTGTGGTATCACGTATTCAATTTAAGATACTACTTCTAACATTCAAGGCACTAAATGATCTTGCCCCTCCTTACTTGTCTGACTTACTTCACCCATACTGCCCTACCCGGTCCCTTAGATCATCAGAACTTGGCCTCTTGTCCATACCTAGATTTCGGCTGTCCACTGCAGGTGGAAGGTCATTTTGTGTTGCTGCTCCGAAACTGTGGAACTCACTACCTCTTACTCTCCGTAACATCACTTCCCTGCCTAGTTTCAAGGCCTAGCTAAAAACGTATCTGTTTGAAATGTACTTTCAATGATGTGAACTGTGTTGTATGTATTTGTATGCATTTGATTTGTACTGTGTAAAGCGACCTTGAGCTTTGGAAAGGCACTATATAAATAAAACTTCTTCTTCTACATTGAAAATACTGTATGGAGTGTGCTGGCATATTTCAAGAGGTGCATTGTGTGCTTACCCATAGGGTGTTGGGTGTGTATAGCTGATGTGTGAGCAAAAGGCCAGCGATGGCAAGGAGCAGGCCGAGCAGGATGCCCGTCATAAAGAGGCCGACGCTGCGCACTAGCATAGTGACGAGGCCACACAGAAGTCCGATGCCCAGGCCTATTCCAGCGCTTGCCTCTATGCTCAGCTGTGTGTCTAAAACTCGCTCCTTATAGCACAGCAGGAAGATAATCACCGAGCCAAACAACAGACCCGACAAGAACATGATGGCTTTGAAGCAGCGGTAACCTGCAAGAGAGATTTAATATTAATGGCTGGAAAAAATATTTTAGGCTTAGTTGCCTACAAGCACATTCCACATTGTATGCTAAATGTTGGCTGTATTGCCAAGTCCTGTTCCTGTGTACTCTGTACATTTGGTATATTAATATGAGTGTTGTTATTAATATATCAGTATGGAGTATTCCTTGAAGCTGCAGCAGAACTGTGCATCTTAAAGGCTGAAAAGGCAAACATGAACAAAGCACTGCATCATAACAGTAAAACAACATCTCGTTTTCATCCAAGTCTCAACTTAAAATAACTAAAGTTGAGTTTTGGTTTGATGGTTCGCGGTTTGATGTTCCCCAGTTGCATGAGAGTTTAACAACACATTCATTTAACTGAAATGAATGGGAGTGGTTGAGGTCAAACAAGTGACTACCCTGAAATAACAGCACTTGTTCCCATAAAGCACAAAAACTGTAAAAGCCACACACACACACAGAGCTGAGAGATGTCAATATGAAATAAATATGTATTATGTGCATTAGTTAAAATGTGTGTTATTTTAAAAGCAAAAATAAATATTTAAATGGAATAAATTAATAACTAATTATTTCAGTATTTAACCGCACAGTATTTTACCGCACAGTTTGGGTATTCCTTATGCCCTAAATCCACATGGATAAACATAAAAGAAAGCAACCCTAACATGGTGTGCAAACAAGTCTTGCAAGTGTGCCGCTTTTACGGTCATGCGGACGGGAGCGGGCAGTCACATACGTAAGCTCATGGGATTAAAGAAAGACAAGTTATTTACAACAACATTTAATACAACTCCATTAACATATTAAACTACAATGGAGACAAATTAGCTTCTTCAGGTTGGAAGATTAAACCCATTCTATACTAGAAGAGACACTGCATACCGTCCGCTGCTCCATTACAGCGCATTCCTTTCTCTGTCATCATTAATTATTAGTGAATACAATGTGCAAATATCTGCTGTCAGATTATAATAAACAGGCACTGAGCATAAACGTTATTAATCCAATGAGACTTTCACTCCTACATTGAATTTTCACAAAGTTTGAATTTTAACCATCATCAGTGTGTGTACTATTACATGCAGGCCTATAGGTTGAAATACTGAGCTGACATTCATTAAAATTTTTGCTGTGTAAATTTTACAGTTCGTTATTTTACTATATTGCACATGTGCTTCCATCAACATGAGGAAAGTTCAATTGCAGTGGAAAAATCATTACGCCAAACTAAAGACCCTTTTCCCTTCTTTTCCCTCTTATAACCAAATATTCACTAATGAACTTTTTTGGATATTTGAGTATTACAATTAGGCAGAAAGCACATTCCTAAAATGTGTATTCATTTTAGGAATGTACCTTACAACAACTCAACTTAAGGCACAACAAAAGGCCAACTATTTTAAGCCAGCAGCCATTCACAGGAGAAAGAGTGAGAGAAAGCAAGCGGGAGAGTAAACAAAGCAAATTACAAGGTAGGTAGGTAGGTGTCGCTTTTAATGCCATGTCAGCGTCTATGGCCATAGACATTTCATGTGTTGCATGAATACAGTACAAAACACACACACAAAAAAAAATATAAATAAATAAATATATATATAAATATATATATATAAATAAATATATATATATATAAATATATATATAAATAAATATATATATATATATATATATATATATATATATATATATATTATAAATTATAAATATATATATTATATATTATAAATTATAATATATATATATATATATATATATATATATATATATATATATATATATATATATATATATATTATATACACACACACACACACACACACACACACACACACACACACACATATATACACACACACACAAACAAAAGGAAGTTACGCAAATTACAAGTGAGAGTCTGATATAATACTATAAATACTATGGCTTTAGGCCCTTCCATTAGCTGTGATGGATGATGTTGACAATTATTTCATGGCATACACTGAGGCCTCAGCATGAAATAGCATGAAAAAATCAGAAATAATTAAATGTTGAAAAATAAATAAATTGGAATATATTCATTTGTTTATTTAAGAATTTGATTCATTATTCACAAAAGAAAAGAATTTACATTTGAATTATTTAACTATTCATATAATTTTTCATACTGGTACCTTCAGCCCTCCATACACACAGACTGAAAGCGGAATTCGGTTTTTACATGCGACAGTTATGCACATGTGAATGGCAGAAAACAGCTGCCTGCATAGCAAACATGTTCATAACAGGTGGCTTTAAGCTGCTATGTTACCAAAGCTAACCAGCCAGTTACAGATTTTTTGCATAACATAAGCTGATTAAATGCTTTTTGTGTCACATTACACATTTAAAATGATAGATTAGTGGTCAAAGCAGACTAAATATCCTTCTCAAATAATGCAATTTAATGCAGGTTTGCCCAACATAAGGGACTTTAGAAGAAAGCTGTCCTTATGTCGTTTTTTCAAGAGTGCAGCCCAAACACTGCCTAAAAATACTGACTACCAAGACAGCCTTGTTCCAGATAAAACAGTGTTGGAAGTATCGGGAATGTACTGTATAAGCAATTATCAGGACACCTCTAACTGTGAAAAAGACCACTTTAAACAGATTTCAGTAGCACTTTGAAAAACCTTCAAAGTGACTTAAAAAAAATTTAAATCTCAACTTACCAAAGAAGCAGTAGATAATTCCAAAGAGGCAGCATGTGGAGGAGATAACAGCAGGGACAATTTCATACTTCCTCTCAATTTCCAGCAGACACGGATCCAGCTCTCCTGGGCCTTTCGCTGGTTCATCAGAGACAAACCCGGCAATGTCGGCCATTTTCACAGGAGAAGGGCGTCCAAAATGAAGCAGGAGATTGGTTATGGTCCTGAAGTCATTGGAACTGAAGACAAAAAAAACATTTTGTTAGTCTGGCTATATACACACACACACACACACACACACACACACACACAATTCAAACACTACCCTAGTCTACAGAAACACACATTTTCCAAATGTTTTAGGAACCCTCATCGGCTGATTTAGGAAGAGGAGCCTATCAATAGGAGACAGTATAAGGACTTGTCACAAGGCCAGAACAATCACCATGATTTTTCCAGCTTGCAAGCATGCTAAATCACTGGGAAGTCCCAAGATTAGCACAACTAGTAAATTACATTAATTAAAAATAATAAATGTTTTTCTTAATTCTTAAGTCCAGAACACCTGAAAAGTTCAGCTTGGAAACTCTTCAGATGTTGTATAAACAAAATAGTGGTGGTCTGCAGGACCTGGCATGATTCTACCACAGGCAATTTGAAGACACAATTGCTGACTCTGCATCCTGGCCAGCTACAGTTAGCTGAGGAGTCAAAGGGACTCCACTCTAAACAATGACTCCTGATAACGCATTTCTCTCCCACATCCACACATGGATTACCCAACACGCACCACAATGCCATCACAGGCAACCTAGCTACCTTCATTTACAAAGCACTCAAGGACAAGCACTCAATGTCTAGGTCTATTGGAGACAAGAAACCTACAGCAGCATATTACAGATTTTACTCATGCAAATTCAAATGCTAATTAGAAACTGCTAATTTAAGACAATTCAAATTATATTGCAAAACATTGATTTACAGTTGCATTTTCATGAACAATGAAAAAACCCTCAAACATTAAAGTTTATGGTTATAATGTCTTGTGAATGCCGTTCTTTGCCTATGAAGGTAACCCCCCACGTTTTATGCAATAGGAACATTAATATTAATATTATAAATTAATACATTAGAAAATATTAATATTTAAAAAGAGCTGAACACTAAATTTAAGTCACTGAAATGTGTTGGGCCACCACAAGCTGCCAGAGCAGCTTCAAAGTGTACTGACTGATTCTACAACTGTCCAAAACTGTACTTGAGGGATGAACACAAGAAATTCCCTCAACTGAATGTTCAACAACTCTCTCCACCACCACCAAAACATGCCAATCCAGCACCTCACAGAGGTCTTAAACTGGGTTGAGATGCAGTGACTGCACTGGCCATAGTATATGATTTATACCATTTTCATCCTCATCAAACCGGTCAGTGTGCCCTTGTCCTCGTGGATGGAGGGTTATCCTGGAAGAGACCACTCCCATCAGGATAAAAATGCTTCATAAATGTGATCAGTCAGAAGTATTTTCTATTCTCACTCTAAGGAGACAACAGACTCAAACCATGCAAATGCCCTCCACAGTATAACAATCAGTGAACCCCCTCACTGTAGGGGGTATAATATAGTCCTGTCCTACATGGACATTCTCATGAACAATTGCTCTTGTATGTGTGTGTATATACATACAGTGGGGGGAAAAAGTATTTGATCCCCTGCTGATTTTGTACGTTTGCCCACTTACAAAGAAATGATCAGTCTATAATTTTAATGGTAGGTGTATTTTAACAGTGCGAGACAGAATAACAAAAAAAAAAATCCAGAAATGCATTTCAAAAGTTATCAAATTGATTTGCATTTTAATGAGGGAAATAAGTATTTGATCCCCTATCAATCAGCAAGATTTCTGGCTTCCAGGTGTCTTTTACACAGGTAACGAGCTGAGATTAGGAGCACTCTCTTAAAGGGAGTGCTCCTAATCTCAGCTTGTTACCTGTATAAAAGACACCTGTCCACAGAACCAATCACTCAATCAGATTCCTCATGGCCAAGACCAAAGAGCTGTCGAAGGACGTCAGGGACACGATTGTAGACCTACACAAGGCTGGAATGGGCTACAAGACCATCGCCAAGCAGCTTGGTGAGAAGGTGACAACAGTTGGTGCGATTATTCACAAATGGAAGAAACTGTCAGTCTCCCTCAGTCTGGAGTTCCATGCAAGATCTCACCTCGTGGAGTTTCAATGATCATGAGAACAGTGAGGAATCAGCCCAGAACTACACGGGAGGATCTTGTTAATGATCTCAAGGCAGCTGGGACCATAGTCACCAAGAAAACAATTGGTAACACACTACGCCGTGAAGAACTGAAATCCTGCAGTGCCCGCAAGGTCCCCCTGCTCAAGAAAGCACATGTACAGGCCGTCTGAAGTTTGCCTGAATGATTCAGAGGAGAACTGGGTGAAAGTGTTGGTCAGGTGTGGTCAGATCTCTTCGGCATCAACTCAACTCGCCGTGTTCGGAGGAGGAGGAATGCTGCCTATGACCCCAAGTCATAACACCATCCCCACCGTCAAACATGGAGGTGGGAACATTATGCTTTGGGGGTGTTTTTCTGCTAAAGGGACAGGACAACTGCACCGCATCAAAGGGACGATGGACGGGGCCATGTACCATCAAATCTTGGGTGAGGACCTCCTTCCCTCAGCCAGGGCATTGAAAATGACCTTAATGACTTGGAGAGGATCTGCAAAGAGGAGTGGGACAAAATCCCTCCTGAGATGTGTGCAAACCTGGTGGCCAACTACAAGAAACGTCTGACCTCTGTGATTGCCAACAAGGGTTTTGCCACCAAGTACTAAGTCGAAGGGGTCAAATACTTATTTCCCTCATTAAAATGCAAATCAATTTATAACTTTTTTGAAATGCGTTTTCCTGGATTTTTTTTGTTGTTATTCTGTCTCTCACTGTTAAAATACACCTACCATTAAAATCATAGACTGATAATTTCTTTGTCAGTGGGCAAACGTACAAAATCAGCAGGGGATCAAATACACACACACACAGTAGGGGGGGGGGGGAGTGTGTGTGTGTGTGTGTGTGTGTGTATAAAATAAAAGAGAGCACACAAGCTGAATGCAGAATGAATTAATGCTGAAAATATTTCTCACAGTGCCATGCAAGCAACCAACTGGGTCCAGTAACCTTCCATGGAAATGAATGTGGCTTTTTCTCCTTCAAGTTTTCATCCACACTAAAGTAAAAACTCCAGCTCCTGCTACTTTTTTTGGTTGGGTCCCATGGGATCTCATCCCTGAAGCACATCTTGTCAGAAGTCACAAACATCACTGCCTAATTATCCTCTAAATATCTGGTGACAAATAAACCCATTACTGCACTTTCCTGTGCTCTCGCAGTTGCTCTCAGCAAAACTCTCACACACACACACACGACACTCCACTTCACACATGACACACACTCACACACTTATGAATTGTCTGCCAGCTGTTGCTTAAGGGCATAGTCGTCCTTCAGTAATAACATGCTACTTACAAACTGAAAAATCATCAAGGGAATATACAAAAAAAAACAAAACACACATACCCCACCACAATACACGTTACTTTGTTTTTTCCACAAGATGGAATAATGAACTCCCCTCTCCCACACTTTCCAATTATGTTTGCATGCCAGTGATGAATTAAGAACCTACTGCTATAGTCCAGTTCAGGAAGGATGGCATACTGTCTTCCTTCTGTCAAATTAAAGCAATACTAGGCAATCATTTACATTTTCGGCATTTGGCACATGCCCTTATCCAGAGCAACTTACATATACATACAGTATCTCACAAAAGTGAGTACACCCCCAAGTGAAAATGTCCAAATTGGGCCCAAAGTGTCAATATTTTGTGTGGCCACCATTATTTTCCAGCACTGCCTTAACCTGTTGGGCATGGAGTTCACCAGAGCTTCACAGGTTGCCACTGGAGTCCTCTTCTACTCCTCCATGACGACATCACAGAGCTGGTGGATGTTAGAGACCTTGCGCTCCTCCACCTTCCGTTTGAGGATGCCCCACAGATGCTCAATAGGGTTTAGGTCTGTAGACATGCTTGGCCAGTCCATCACCTTTACCCTCAGCTTCTTTAGCAAGGCAGTGGTCGTCTTGGAGGTGTGTTTGGGGTCGTTATCATGTTGGAATACTGCCCCGCGGCCCAGTTTCCGAAGGTAGGGGATCATAACACCAAACTTAACACACCTGCTCCCCATTCACACTTGAGACCTTGTAACACTAACGAGTCACATGACACCGGGGAGGGAAAATGGCTAATTGGGCCCAATTTGGACATTTTCACTTAGGGGTGTACTCACTTTTGTTGCCAGTGGTTTAGACATTAATGGCTGTGTGTTGATTTATTTTGTGGGGACAGCAAATTTACACTGTTATACAAGCTGTACACTCACTACTTTACATTGCAGCAAAGTGTCATTTCGTCAGTGTTGTCCCATGAAAAGATATAATAAAATATTTACAAAAATGTGAGGGGTGTACTTACTTTTGTGAGATACTAATATATATATATATATATATATATATATATATATATATATATATATATATATATATATATATATATATATATATATATATAAACAAACAAACACACACGTGGGCCCGAGCACGAGTTGCGTTCTCATTCACAGGAATCGCAACACAGTTCCAATACAACTGAACTCAGACCACCTCCTACAGGTAGATGCGGGTTTGGTACCGCATTGCGCTTCCCGGACCACATGACAGCTTTTTTTTTCATTAATTTTTCATGCAAACCGTGCTAAACTAAACTACCAGTGTGAAAGCCCCCTAAGAGGAGGCATGTGTTAGCCTTCCCCCTCCCTGGTTGGTAGCAGTCATGATTAGGGAAGAGCTGACTGACTTTATAAGAATATGAAGCAGGAAGAACACAGAATACCTGCTATGAAAGAGAAAAAGGGGGTGGATTTGTAAGGTTTGTCAAAGATTAACGGCTTTGAAACAGGAAATGTTCACGTCTAATTGGATTAAACACTAGGAAAACTCCCAAGCTACCTGCTACTAGGCTTAAGTCATGCCAACTTGACCAACTGACGTTTATGCCATAAAATGACCTCCAGCGTGACTAGTCTTGTTCATCATCACAGTTTATCTAATCTGCTGTAATCATCCCATTTTACAGAAGTGGTCAGAGAAATGTTTATGGAACTTGGGTCATACAGCAAATAGATCAC
Organism: Cranoglanis bouderius; assembly: GCA_023630585.1. Lineage (NCBI taxonomy): Eukaryota > Metazoa > Chordata > Actinopteri > Siluriformes > Cranoglanididae > Cranoglanis > Cranoglanis bouderius. The sequence goes on from CM042572.1 coordinate 10,554,669, forward strand.
ACTTGACAGCATTTTCAATATATACAGTATGCATCATGATATTTGGGTTTGCCAGTAAAGTGCCAGTAAAGTACCAGCAAGACAGTAAACATCCTAGTAAAAGCTAAGGCCCAAAAATGTCTTGTTTCTGATTCTTGGTTTCTTGCACCATTATTTCCCTACATATGGATATATTTCAATCACAGTTCTAAATCAATACTCCTGGTAACTATTACAAGAAAAAAAATTCAAGGCAAGTCAGTTTCTACACTTCTTCTACTGACATCATCGCACACCAAGGAAAAATAAAGATTTCACTAATCAATGCACACATGAATGAACTGTTTATAAAAGTACAGTGTATGGAAATGTAAAGAGAATAAAGAGAAATAAGAACAGGGTGAGATACTGCTGTTAGAGATGCAACCATAGCAACTAAAATATAACCGCAGCCTATGGGTAGCTATTTTCTGACACTTAGTGGGTGTTCTCTAATAACTGCAACTTCAGTTGCTTCACTGAATCAACCCATTTAGGAAAACATGCACATTTCCAATTCAAATAAGAGTGAATTATGTCTTTCAGCCAATCAGGAAGTAGGAGAGGCGGGCATTTTTTGAACACTATGCACTTGTCCAATTGTAATCATTCCTCACACTTTCTCAGCAGGCATCCAGCTTAACGAACTGACAAGGTCATGGGCAGTGATCAAAGCCTTTGTATCACTCTATAATGGCTTCATTCTCCTCCATATATAGTGATAGAGACACACACACACGGCTTGCTTTGTAAGGCAAAGCCAGGGAGTAGGAACTTGTCCAGGGGTGTATGTGCGTTTTCTGCATTACGCCATTTAATAAAATAGTGTTGATTCTCATAAATGTTTACTTTGCATCCAAACATGCGGGCACTGATGGAGTCATAAAGCTCATACTAAACAGTCTGGCTCATTTGAAAGTTCTGGATACTTTGTGAAACAAACTCTTTGCCAGTGAGAAATGCCCAATTGTTTAGTACTAGCTTCATGGAGGCACCTTTGCTAGCAAAGGATAAAAACCAGATGGTAGTGGAGGGAAAAAAAATAGTTGAGGGACTGAAAGATAGCAGAGCCTGACTCAGAGCTCCCCTCCATTTCCAGAAAAAGGCTCTCATTTTCCACTCAGCCCTCATTCTTATACAAATCACGAAGAGAGTGAACACTAAAGGAGGGGAGTGAAAGAGGGACTGAGAGAAATAAAGGGATTAAAGCCAGGCGTTGGCCGTTCATTCTTTGAGGAAAACATGAATTTATTGTAATCGGATCATGACAGGATGAGATCATCAGGCCCTATGAAAAGAGAGAGGGAGCCCTGTTTAACCCCAACTTGCTCACAGTGTTTACATGCAACTCGATCCGTTGCACGTCTCGTTCTGCCGGTTGGAGATCTGGCTCTTCCTGGCTTATCAGATGTTCCATTTGCACAAGCTCATTACGGTCATTTTTTTGTGGAGCATTGCTTTAAAAATGGAAATTCTCTGACGCCAAGATAATGCCATCTGCTATCCGAGGTCCCCAAAGAAACATCGCAGTGGTACAAATTCACATATTTAAGTTTTTCACATAAGTCAAGTATGTAAGAGTCTGGCCACTTCAGGAATATGTCCCAAACATTTTAAAACCGATTGGACTTTTGACCCCAACCAGCAGAGACCCAGACAAAATTGACTGATCAAACTTAATAGAACTGAAAGTCCGTTCAAAAACTTGCAGAGCCCACTTGCCCACTATTCATTGTTATTTTGGAACAGAGAGCCTTTTTATAGATGTGTAGGTGTTTGTGTATTGCAGGGGGCTAAAGGAAATGCACACACAGTCACCTGAGAATTAGGATCAGAGTAACAGCTGGCTGACAGATTTCCCGTCTTGTGTGAAGCTTGTTTTGTGCATGTGGAGGCCGTAGGGGAGCGGCTGAGTGTAGCCACATGTCGTTTTTAGTTGTTTCATCTCCATAGGCTTTAATTTAAATCTGGTATGGCTTGTTTCCAGAAACTCTTTTTATCCTGGGACAGCATGGTATAGAAGGACTGTATTGCAGTACCACAAGCATTCAAAACAGGGCTGACACGCACAGGGGTATTCAAGGAAGTCCCAGTTATAATATTTTCGTCCCCTTTCCCCATTAGTGATCAGAAAGCTCAATGTTAAAAATGTAGCTAGTTTCTTCAGATAAACCGAATTATGTTCGTAGATGCATTATGCACCAGCACATTTAGTTTACATTATCCTGTTTTTGCGAAAGCTGGCCAAAAAAGAACAATAAAGACAAGGCAACATTTAAAAACTACCCAATAATCAGAAACAGGATAGTAGTTAATAATTTCTCCTTGTAAACCACCCAGAAATGTAAGCTAGCTAATGTCAATTAATAACTAATATCTCAAGATTGCAAGAAATGCTGGAATAATGAGAAAACAAAGCTATAATACCTTCAGCCTTTAACTTCCAATCACAAACATGATGACATCACTACTAATCTTTTACTACACCTCATCCTGAGAAAAATACTGGTTTTAATTAACAGTTTAACAAGAACAAGGATGTTAATATTACATCATGTGATGTGGCAACCAAGGCAGGAAAACGTCTAAAATGTTATATAGTTAATGAATGTTTCTATTAACCCTCTATGACCTTTAATCAGGAAGGTGACTTTGATTATGACCCCTGACCCTCTTCCTCCTGATGCCAGGATGCACTAAGCAGGAAGCAGGTCAGCTCTGCTTAACCTTTCCCCTCAGACACAGGAAGCTAAACAGGGAGAGAGGAACACGCAACGGAAAACTTCATACCCTGAAATCACTCACACACTGCTTCTGATAAGCACTCACACAGCAACTTCTCAACAAACGAAGCCAGTTACAGTAGATATAAAAAGTCTACACACCCTTGTAAAAATGGCAAGTTTTTGTGATGTAAAAACAAAATGAAATTAAGATAAATCATGTCAGAATCTTTTTCACCTTTATTGTGAAAGTGCTATATCCTGACATCTTGGTAACATCCAACTGGAAAAGGCATGGGCTGTAACGAGCTTACAAAGCAGGCACTGGATCTCATTGTTGAAAAATATCAGTCAGGAGGGGGTTACAAAATTTTTTTGTAAAAAAAAAAAATTACCATGGAACACTGTAAAGACAATAATCAACAAGTGGAGAAAATATGGCATGACGGTGACATTGCTAAGAACAGGACATCCCTCTAAAATTTGATGAAAAGTTCAGGAGAAAAATGATCAGGGAGGCTGCCAAGAGGCCTACAGCAACATTAAAAGAATTGCAGCAATTTCTGGCAAGTACTGGTCGCTCCCTACATTTGACGACAATCTCCCGAATTCTTCATTTGTCTGGGCTATGGGGTTGGTGGCAAAATGAAAGACTTTTTTTTAATCAAAAAATAAATCCATCCAAGCCCAGCTAAAGTTTGAAAAATAAATAAATAAAATAAAATACATACAATCTCCCAAAACCATGTGGAAATAATGTGCAATGATGTGAAGAGACCAAAGTTGAACTTTTTGGCCTTAATACAAAAAGAAAAAAACAACACACCACCAAAAGAACGCCATGCCCACAGTGAAGCATGGGGGCGGTAGCATCATGCTTTAGGGTTGCTTTTCTTCAGCTGGAACTCAGGCTTTAATCAGGGTTGATGGAATCATGAATACTTCCAAATACCAGTCAATTTTGGCACAAAACCTTAAGGCTTCTGCTAAAACACTTGGAATGTCCAGTGAGAGTCCAGACCTAAATCCAATCAAAAATCTGTGGGGTGACCTGAAGAGCGCTGTGCACAGGAGATCCCCAGCCAATTTGACAGAGTTAGAAAGCTTTTGCAAGGACGAATGACAAAATATTGCTAAGTTAAGATGTGCCAAACTGACTGACTCTTACCCAAAAAGATTGAATGCTGTGATAAAATATAAAGGTGCTTCAACTAAGTATTAGTTTAGGGGTGTGCACACTTACACAACCAGGATATTGTACTACCCCCCCAAAATGATTCTTATTGTTTTTCACTTAATTTATAGGTTGCAATTTCACAATGAAGGCAGAAAAGTTTCGGACATGATCTAGCTTGACTTTTTTTACACCACAAAAACCTGCCATTTTAACAGGGGTAGGTAGATTTTTTATATCCACTGCATTTAATAATACAAAAGTAGCTATATGAAGTTTATGCAAAAAGTTCTACAGGATTCAAAAGATTTGTGACCCTAAATTATGATTGTATGCACAATTTGTTGAAATAAAATGAAAGCAAAGAGGTTGGTGTCAATCACGTACAGTGTTCTACTACTTTACAGCCCAATATAACAGATGAAATCTTAATTTGTTTGCTATTTCTGATGTGCTTTTACATATGAATGGATAATGCTCATTATTCGCTTAAGCACTGAAAAGTCAAAACCGCAGCATATCTAAACTACCCAATAAACTAAAGCCCAATCTGGATTGGATTAGATCAGATCAGGAGGATGGTTCCACATACCTGCGCAGAAGGCATTTCTGATTCTGAAAAGCTTGACCGTCATCTGTGCACACTAATAAATCAGCCCAGTAAAAAACTAAATAAATAAATAAAGTTAAGAATATCAAATGAAAATGCCTTTCTATCGAGGGCACAAACATGATCTAGTATGTTAAAAACTTGATAAAAAGATAATGATAATATACTCATTCATTTCTCTTAACTAGCAAACTAGCTCACCATACTGCATTACTTTAGCTGTATTAGCAGGTTTCTGGCCAACCAAAATATGGGATTGGGCAAGTGAATGCATACTCTGTGATACACAGTGAACTTTGGTGTGTTAATAGTGTCCTGGATTTGGACCATGGTGTTAAGTGGAGACATTTTTGAGAGTGTCCTCGTGAGCTGCACTGTCTGCTGCGTTTATTACAGACTGGAGGGAACGCTGAATCGCCACTATTGTTCCTCACAGAGTGAATAGAGAAAACCTACTGAGGAACTGGCACACACTCCAACCGCCTCTTCCATCACTCGTTCACAAACATACAGAAACACAGAGGCAGACAGACACACAGAGAGAGAGAGAGAGAGAGAGAGAGAGTCAGCGAGCTCCACTATTTGGAATGTGATCTGAGGACACTGTGACAAACTGTTTTAGAAAAGTTAAGAGAAGACTAGAAAGAGAGGGAGAGGCAGGGACAGCTTAGAAGACAGCTGTTCTTATGTTGATCTGAATGAGACAGTTTATCTTTCTCACACTGCTCCAAACATTAACTATGGAAATGATAATTACAATATTATTACAATATTTTAATAATGGTCCAGGGTGAACATCTCAATGCACCGTACGAGAGATTATTCACGCATGTCCATATTCTTTTGACCGTACCACTGCTTTTCAAAGGCAAAAATTTAATGACTTACCTTTTGGCCAAATTCCCGTGGCCTACGCAGGTGTCGAGTGATATGACCCCAACATATTTAACATTTATTTGTATTTGGTCCAAAAATCCTCACATTGTATTTACTGTACAACGATTATGCAAATGAGTCATACACTGTAAAGGCCACTGAATCTGACCGGACGCGCCCCTGCGCCACCCCCACCTCCCTGATTCTCTCAGCAGCTAAAGCGGTGAACAATAGCGGCCTTTCTGTGAGGAGACTGGAGAGCTTCTTACTGTGAATGAGAGGAAACAAAACGCGTCACACTATAAAGGGTGTTTTGTTCTTTACTCACATGTTCAACACACAAGCAGAATTCAGAATTCAACTGTACTTTCGGGTATAAAAGCTCAGTAGTCTGAAACACCTGTGAGGGAGTGGGCACGCTGGAGCATGAACATGTGATTGAGTTACAGCAGTTATGGGGAAATTAAAGGAGTCACGGTGAAAAGATGCATTGACATGCTCATAGGTATACAAAAATCCTTTGACACACCTTCATGAGCCATTATGCCTTGCATAAAGTACAGCTGAACTTAATCCATTCAAATAATTCACTAAAGAGGAGGCAAAGGACCAATGAAACCAAATGCTGTATGCACAGTCAGAAACTACAAGCCCATATATGCTAGGCTTGTTGGTTATACAGGAATATTTAAAACAATATTGTTATTGTGGATCGTTTGTAATACTGTTTTGGTGGTCTTGCCTGATGGCATCCACACCCTAGAATCTATGACATCAGGGTGAAAGAGCTTGGCAGGGGAAATGACCCCACGCTCCACAACATTACCCCTATTATCCCGTTCTATGCTCCCAAAAGCCCAAGATATCTTCTAAGGTTATTTATTTGTTTAATCATGTGCCTTTCTGAGAGAAAACAGTCCTATAATTCTTTTTACATAAGTATTTGAAAAACACACAGCAGGACTATCAACACGGTTATAAATAGAATGAGTTAATTATTATTGGGATAATAAACTGTGATAATAAAAGGCGATGTAATCACCATGGAATGTTGCAAACCGATAAAATGTGTGTAACACATATATACAGACTGCAACAGGCTAATAAAAACAATAATAATAAAGGCCCTGCCCAATAACCTCCAGAGAAACCACAGAATAGCCCAATTTAACAGGTAGTGTTACAGGATACGAGACACACACTTGAGTCAGAACACAGATAGTCATCAAGATGTGGTGAGCTATGTGATGTAGAAGCACTTAAAGATATATATAAATCTATAAATGCACTACATGACGTACCATTTGGATGGTAATCACCTGGTCATGTGGTCCTTGGTAAGGCTGGGTAATATGAAGTTATAATATCAATACTGTGAAATAGCTTCATGATACACTTTAAGTGTTAATTATTACCAGGTGTCGGTGCTTTCAATAACTCTCAGACTTTCACCATGACAGACACAGTGAGGCCACACCTACTTCACCGGGAATGACATTTCTGTGCTCCCTTTCCCAACAGACACCCAGATCCATTTAGTTAAATGTCCGATACACACGGTTTTGAATCAATGCAGCTGGAATAAAACTATCACACTGATCATATAGAACAGGAAGAAAGGAGAAACTTATCTTAAGACTCATATCTGCACTCAAGTAAGCAACAAACATAAGGAGAATGAGATCCGTTTCACAAATTACATGCCATAACCTAATACACAGCATTTACTATGCAGTGCTTGACCTTAAATCCCTTTGGTTTAGTTAAGGTTGTAACTGACAAAGAGTTATATACATGAATACATAAATATATACATGCACCAACCACTGTATTAGGAACACCTGTCCACCTGCACTTTCATGCAATTATTTCAAGTCAGCCAATCATGTGGCAGCAGCACGATGCATAAAATGATGCAGACACAGGTGACAAGATTCAGTTAATGTTCACATCAAACAGCAGAATGAGGGGTAAAAATTCATCTCTGTGACTTTGACTGCATCATGGTTGTTGGTGCCAGATGCATTTCAGAAACTGCTGATCTCCTGGGATTTAGATCTAGAGTGTCTAGCGTTTACACAGAATGGTGCGAGAAACAAAACATATCCAGTGAGCAGCAGGTCGGCAGTGAGTGAATACCCCTAGCTTCATTAAACCACACTGTTCAGCCAGGGGGAAAATGTCTGTCTATTGGGAGACATGGATCACAATTTTTTGACGTAGGGCTTGGAAATCGGCATCACGTTGTGTTGCATTGTGGGACTGATCAACCATACTGTGGGCTCCTTGTTTATATTATATGTTCAATGTGTAGCATATTTTTAACTGTGACAGATAAAGCCTGCATGGCATGCTGAAGGAAAACTCCTTTATATTTGAATAAAATGTTTTAGGATGCAAAAGCATGAGATTTTAAGAAAATCAGTCAAATTAAAGAACAATGAGGGACTAATGATGCAGAGGTACTATTCAAATTTTTTTTTATTTAACATATTGCATGAATGTTTATTTCTTAAAGGATCTTTAAAAATTGCCACTCGAAGTTCATGTGGAATTCACAAATGTAGACTCTGGCAAACTGACGAAACGGCTATTCCAACAAAGTCATGTTAGCTGTGTAACATATGTTTAGCTTGCAAGATATTACATTAGCTATTGCCTCAGGCCTTAGTCCATCTAGTCACAAAGATGGCATAGAAAATAACAGACTCAGTTATAGAACCTGCACTCTGTGCTGCAGGGAGCACAGCATAACTCAAAGAAAACAGCATATGATTTTAACTTCTGTTAAAGCTTTCAGTGTGCTCTCGGGTATGGACATATACATAACTATGCATTTACTTAAACAGCAATATAGTGATGAAGCAGGAGAGAGCTACAGAGGGCAACAAATATGCTAATTTTAAACCAGCTCACTAAAGTAATTCATTCATTTCAAGTAACTAACAAATGTGTCAAGTAAAGACTGTCTCGAATAGAACACAAGTATGCAATTTGGGGCAGACCTCACTAGTGGTGGATGATATACTGGTGTAAATGAGACAGTTTGACCAAATGAAATAGTTAATATGGATTGATGTATATGGAACTTTTAATTGCATATTAAGAACATTAGCTAACTTGGCACAGCCATTCTTAGGCAATATCAGATGACTGCAGGTGTTATATTGCTTTTATACAACAGTTCTATAAACAAGAAATGAATATTCCACAAGTACCATTTCAGACACAATATGGCCAAATGTTCTGTTTATTTTCGCTCCGCTAGTGGATATAGATCCACACTCATGTTACAGGATGTCGGCTAGCTAGCACATATTGATTTGTATATTTTTGATAGTGATAAATTATAGCACGATACACTTTTCTGAGATATCACGAATATCATGATTTTTTTTGTAATTTTTAACTAATCATCATAAACTGATTAGACACAGCTGATTTGATGTTAATTTGTCATCAAAACTATGAAAAATGTTCGATAATTATTTATTTTATACATTAAGAAAAGTATCATTAAAAACACTTTTTTTAATGCAACTGTTTTGCTGGACGTTTTGTAATCGTGGATTGAAGGAATGTCTTCAAGTATCAAGATAATATTCTTGTCCTATAGTCCACCCCTAATAATAAGATGGATACAATTACCAGACATTTTGGATGCATCACCCACCCATACAATCTGAAAGACACATATGAGAATCCCTGATTAACCTGATTAGTTGTGTTTCCCAGTCATTCACTTCATTCCTAATTTTAATTTAAAAAAATAATTATTTTAATAAAAATCAGCCGCTCTCAAGCCTAAAAATGTGTTGCCACACATCAGGGTAATGCAAACACTTCAAAATCGCAGTCACTTCCCATACATTTCATCTGAGAGAGCCTAGGTGAGACATTCAGAAGTAGCATGACGAGAGTGGTTTTCCATTGCTTTTTTCCATTGCTTTTTATTTTTGAATCCGAAATTGTGGCAAACACTCGAGTCTGCTCCTGTTGTTATCTCACTCTCACTCACAATAGAGCAATAACTCATTAGCACCATGGCAGCAAAGATACAGCAGCCAAGCGAAGTAGTCCAAGACAAGACCTAAAAAGTCAAAACCCAAAAAAAGTGATGCGACGTGTATATGCAAAGTGGATATGGTCTTGCATAACAACACATTTATGAGAACCATACATTTAAAAGAGAAGAACCCGTGCTACAGCTTGTCTTCAGCTAATGTGTGAGAAGGGAATGAGACTAACCGGTTGACAGTAGTCTCGCATTAAAGAATGTTATTTTTCTTAGAAGCTGCTTGAAATGTTTGTGAAATAAAAGTCTTTATGTGATCATGTACGTTAATCGTGAATGAAATACTGTAAAGGTTGGCCATCACAGAAAACACAAAAGGTCAATATCATAAAATGTTCAGTTTTTGTGACCAACAAATCAAAATTAAATTCAGACCCAAAATGAAGTTTGGTTCACCTTATATGTAGCCATTCATTCAAACCAGGTTTGGCGTCCCAATTTTGCCTTAAGCTGGTTTTACACTGTGATTTCAGCAGTCTTCTACACTTACTTGCAAAAACTGTACAAGATGATCCCAATAAAATCTTGTGCAACTTTTATTACTGATTGTGTGATTATGTGTTTTCCGTGTCAGAATACATGATGAATAGACCTGCGATTAAAGAAAATGACTGCATTCTGCTTATCAATCAACATAATCCAGGCTTGCTTAGAAAACAGGATCACAAACAGAAGCATTCTTCAAAGTGTGCTTGAGGTACAGTGCTGTGAAAAAGTATTTGGCCCCATCCTGATTTCTTCTGTTTTTGTGTATCTCTCATACTAAATAATTTTAGATCTTCAAATAAAATACAACATAAAACAAAGGCAACCTGAGTAAACACAGTTTTTATTTATTCATTTTTTGTTGAGTGAAAAACAATTCATCCAACACCTATCACCCATGTGAAAAACTAATTGCCCCCTAAAACTTAAAATCTGTTTATGCCACCTTTAGCAGCAACAACTGCAACCAAACACTTCCGATAACTGGAGATCAGTCTTTCACATACTTCTAGGACCAGGACTTACTCCTACGCTTTGGATCATTGTCTTGCTGCGTAATCCAGCTGCACTTGAGTTTCAACTTACGGACTGAAGACCAGACATTCTCCTTTAGGATTTTCTGGTAGAGAGCAGAATTCATGTTTCCCTTAATTACTGCAAACTGCCCAGGCCCTGAAGCAGCAAAGCATCCCCACACCATCACACTTCCTCCACCATGCTTGACCGTAGGTATGATGTTCTTTTTGTGGAATTCTGTGTTTGGTTTACACCAGATGTAACGGGACCCCTGTCCTCCAAACAGTTCCACTTTCAACTCCTCAGTCCACAGAACATTCTCCCAAAAGGTTTGAGGATCATCAAGGTGTGTTTTGGCAAAATTCAGACGAGCCTTAATGTTCTTCTGGGTTAGCAGTGGTTTTCGCCTTGCCACTCTTACATGGATACCATTTTTGCCCAGTGTCTTTCTGATAGTGGAGTCATGAACAGTGACCTTTATTGATGCAAAAGAGGCCTGTAGGTCCTTTGATGTTGTCCTTGGCTCTTTTGTGACTTCCTGGATGTGTCGTTGCTGTGCTCTTGGAGGAATTTTGGAAGGTCGGCCACTTCTGTGCCGAATTTCTCCATTTGGAAATAATGGCTCTCACTGTGGTTCTTTGGAGTCCCAGAGCCTTTGAAATAGCTTTGTAACCCTTCCCAGCCTGATGTATTTCAGTCACCTTCTTCCTCATCATTTCTGGAATTTCTTTCAACTTTGGCATAGTGTGTTACTGTGTAGGACCTTTTAACCAACTTCCTGATGTTGAAAAAGTTCTGCTTAAGTATTTGATTGAACAGGGTTTGCAGTAATCAGGCCTGGTTGCATCTAGTCATGAATGCAGTTTCATAGATTTGGGGAATCAGTAACTATGGGGGCAAATACATTTTCACACAGGCCCAGTTGGTATTGGATAACTTTTTTGCTTCAATAAATAATATTATCATTTAAAAACTGTATTTTGTGTTTACTGAGGTTGCTTTTGTTTCATCTTAGATTTTGTTTTAATTTCTGAAACAATTTAGTATGAGATATACACAAAAACAGAAGAAATCAGGATGGGGCAAATACTTTTTCACAGCATTGTAGTAAGGATATTTCCCGTCTGTTAGCCACTACTGTATCTATAGCGGTCTCATGAATTTAGTGCAATCCTATGCCATGTTCCGGTTGATGGCTTTTAAGCAAACGTCAAATCAGCAAGATTTTAATCACGCTCAGATTTTTATAAAAAATTTCTCACTGCCAGCATTTATTCCTCTACACTCACTGTTTGCAGGGGCACTCAATTGGCCGCCAGTGAGCACATCAGAGTACGCGAATTATACACTGATTTTCAGGGGGTGTCAGCTTTTTTCAGTTTGCCCAGATTAACTCGTTTGTGTAATACAGATACGTGCTTCAATGAGCCAAATTTAGAAAACTTCATTCTTACACAATGAACACAACATCTCACACAATGGTGTCGAACTACTTAGAAAAGCACAAAAAGAATATGTTTAGAAACACCACAGTTTTTGTATGATACACCATCTCAGTATGTCAGAATTATATTGAAGTGATCCTTAACCATTTCACCACTGAATGGATGATCATGAGACAACGCGCACACATAGCTTACTGGCGTTATAGTAAAGGACGTAACCTCCATGAACGAGCATAAGCACTAGTTAAAATGCACGCTGCTAGTAATGTATATGGTCTAATTTACACTTTTATGGTCGTAAATTATTTGTTCAAATTCAGAGCCATATGCTATTTTAATAAACAGTATTTTATCAGCTTGCTTCAATCACTCTCAAGCCTTCAAGTGACCTCAAGACAATAGGTAAACTTCATCTGTGTGGGAAATTTATGCTTGAGATACAACTAGGCTATATTTAGATTACGACTTTTATTTTCCTAGAAAAGGTGTCTTTCAAACACTTACGGTGCTATCTCCCATGCTATCTCCATTGCATTCGACCGACTGAGTGCACGATTTCGTGGTATTTCCAGCATTTAGCCTAGTAGGCACGCTCATGCACTGACGATAGTATGACCCATTTTAAGGTGGTAAAATTTATACTGACATTTTCTTTTCTGAGCAATGTGAACTATTTTTCACTATTAAAACTTTAATTTAATATATAAACTTTAATGAAAATTAAAATTTTCAAGACCCAATAAGGGTCAAGCCTTATTTAGGGGGTCGCCCTAATTTGCACCCTGGTTCTAAGGCCACCGATTGCAACTCATGACCGAACAACTGTTTTACGACAGCGGCAGCAAAATTTAACCAAAAATCACACAGTGTAAATGCTGTATTAGTTCTGCTCTGGAATTATGAAGCTAATGTCAAACTCACATTCACCTCGAAGTTATTCAGGTTCTCAAACAGACTGCTTATATGGCTTCTGACACTGTAGGACACGCTTATTTATAACAATGGATATAATGACACCTCCGAGCTGTAAACTTGACTGGGCTGTCATTTTACACCTGAAAACCCTTATATTTAGAATATATAGACCTAAAACTGCTGTTTCAATACTACTGTTACTTAGTGGATCAAATATCACATGAGGAGAGTGTGTGATTTCAGCAACACAACAGTGTGGAATGAAAGGAGAATCTGGACAGGAAATATGCATCAGCTGATGAAGTATATCTGAGATGTGTGCAAATTTGATTTGTACACAAGCAGTTCCTTTAAATCAAAGTTTAAAGGATCGCTAGTGAATAAAAACTACAAGTCTGAGAGGATGACTGCAACATCTGCTTTTGACTACAAGTCCTCATTGACCTCTCCCTCTTTCTCAGGCTAGGGCCGGACTGTCTGCGTTTCTCCTACAGTCCTCCAGTGAGGACCATCTGCTCCAGGCCAACTGGTGGGAGTTGCATGTGTGTGTGTGTGTGTGAGGGGGGATGTACTTGGAGATGCAATGTGACTTTACCACAAAACCCTGAATTATCTCTGTACCAGCAAAACGGGGAACCCTGACACACATTTGGATGAACATGAATGACTAAAAATCCCATATTGCAATGATATTACAATCCCACGGGTGAAGACGTGATGCCACATGGTTTAAGATTGGCCTCACTTTTACCAAAATTATTTACATGTGTTGAATGTCATGATTCATCTAAACGCAGCTGAGTGTGTAGAGAATTTGGTTAGAGTGAATTCACATATTTTGGTGTTGCAAACACAAATAATATGACCATAACTATTAAAAGAAACAGTCCTGCTGGCAACAACAGATGGATGAAGTCATGAAAAAAAGTTGTATGAAGTCATGAAGAGTAAAATGTTTACAAAGGGGGGGGGAATGTGTGCATGTAATGCTGAAAAACAAGGTTGGTACTATATAAAATACCAAAATGACATTCATATGAATGGACGCAAACATATCGAAGCTCATGAATATGACTAATCTAGTTACCGCTAAAGCCGTTATATTTACTGTATAATTAATCACATAGCTGTAACACCACAGCATAACAATTAAACACACATTTTTACAGGACAATAGGTGAACACATGAATTTTCGAAGCAAATGTTTGTAACCATTAAAATAATCAAATTTAAACATGGTAAACTCTTTAGTATAAAGGTCCAGGCTTCATTTCAGAGACTTTTAACGGCTGCAACGTAAACTTACCGACGTGGAGCTCCTGTAATCGATAAACCAGAGGAGGAAAAAGCTCGTTCTAAGCCCGAAATGGAGTGCTAAAAGTCTTAAAACACCCTTAAAATAGCACAAGGACACACCGAACCTCTTTAAAAATCAACATAGTTGGCTTTTAGTTTCTTCTCCACGTCTGCTGTGGGGAAAAGTTTGACAGACTTCCACTCGGCGTCTCCACTTCGGATTTGAAAGGATGCAGCGCTTCAGCTAAGCTAATCACAAGCCGGGTTGCCAGATTGGGCTAATCACCTCCGTCACCAAGAAATGTTTGAAATTTGACCCAAAAGTGGGCAACATTCCCAAAATGTCATATATGAAATATTGTCGAAAAATGGATATGGCTAATGCATAGTTTAATTCAAGATATTTTTAAATAAATAAATAAATAAATAAATAAAACTTTTTTTTTTCTGGGAAAAGTAGTAAGCATGCTTAAAAAGTCGTTAGAAATCACCACATGATGTCATGGCCTGAACATTTGCTTATCAAACCATGTCACACATGGGTTAAAGTGAGTTGGGACCATCCAGGATGGTGTTCTGGCACCCTCTGTAAATTAGAGAGCGTATAAAAAAAATGTCTTGGCATTATGGACAGCAGAAACCAAACTTGTGGTCACTGTGTCAGAAATAGTAAGGCCTACTCAGATTTCACAGGAAAAAAGAAGAGCCAATCATGTTTCATCAGCTAATTTGCATATTCATTGGAATCATCATGATCATTTGCATATCTGAACGAGGTACACGTGGGTTGAAGTGTGTTGGAACAGTCCAGAACAGAGTTTAATCATCCTTGGTAAATTAGAGAGGGTAAAAATGTGATTTTTCCGCTTGTACCTGGGGCATGATGGACGACAGGAACCAAACTTGGGGTCACTGCGTCCAAGCATATTTTGCAGGAAAAAAGGAAGAGCCAATCATGTTTCATCTTTAGACACCATTCAGTTTATTGACCATAGTGTAATCTGATGTGAGGTGCTGGCTATGCTTACATGCAAAGATTTTCAGCCTTTTGTATAAATTCATACTGATTGCACAGTCAAAATAAACTGTTTATATGCATCCAACCCAAAGGTATGCACCTAGAGAGAATAAGGTTTAGTATCAGTGTTAATACAGCAACATGAAGTGTATGACTCCAGTCAGCGCATTCAGCTTTTAATTACTTTTTGTCCAAGAAGCAGAGTTTGTAACCACAATAGATTCCAGCATTTCATACTTACCCAAGATTCAGGAACAAGGATTCTCTGGTTGTTAAAAATAAGGTAAAATGCACACATTATCCATAATGCCTTTACTTGTCTTTCTAGTGTAACCAATTTTAAAATCATTATGAAATAATTTTCATTAATTATGAAAAACATTAAATAATTATATCTTATATATATATATTTTTTTCTCTTACTGTGACATCACTACAGCACATAACCGCTAAATTCTCATGGGAAGATCAAAAATATAATACCAACCATAATCACCAAACACATCACATATATTTCAATATAAACATATGTAATATGATTCCGGGTGTGATTTTTCCTTTAATGCAAATAGTTGACTAAGTAATGATAATGTTACCTAAGTTTTAGAGTGGGCTGGATGATGGACATCTGTTTTTGGGTGTGGCAAGCTCAAATGAACACAAATGAGTGCAGCCATGGTGTTACGCTAGCCAGGTAAGGGTTTCATGAAGGGGAAGGCTTTTAATTTTAATAATCAAATCTATGTAAATATCAGAGAAACACTCACAAGCAGCGAGCGGAGAGAGATCGTGTGAATAAGGATTCTGGAAAGCTTTAAGCTAGACACTAGTGATGGCAAAAATGAGGTTTTCTGAAATAATGAAGCTTTCCTTCCAACTTTCTCTTAAAAAGGAGACATGGTGGCTCAGTGGTTAAAGGGATAGTTCACCCAAAAATGACAATTCGGTCATCAATTACTCAACCTCATGTCATTCCAAACCCATAAGACTTTTCGGATGTTTCACAAAAAAACATCCACAAGACAACATACATGTGCAGTGGTTCTCTCATGAACACGTGTAGGTGATCTATGCGGAAGTGAAGATATTTTGTGAATAAAGACTTCATTTTATTATTTTTTTGCACACACAGAGCATTCATATCACTTCATAAAATTGGGATTAAACCACTGGAGTCACATGGATTACTTTTACAATGTCTCTATGAACTTTTTGGAGCTTGAATATTTTGGTTACATGGACTGTAAATGGAGGGACAGAAATCTCCCAGGTGTCATTAAAAATGTCTGCATTTGTGTTCCGAAGATGAACGAAAGTCTTATGGGTTTGGAGCGAGATGAGGGCGAGTAATTGATGACAGAATTTTCATTTTTGGGTGAACTATCTCTTTAAGGCTTTGGGCTTCTGATTGTAAGGCTGTAAATTCAAATCCCAGCACCAAACTACCAGCTGCGTCCTTACCCAAAACCCTTAACCCTCATTTTGGAAAAATGTGTCAGCCACACGAGCAAATTTAAAAATGTTTATTATTCGAAGCTTACCAGCAGAGTGCACGCTAGTACTATCTGGTGGCCAAAATGATGAAATGCAAATTTACTGCATTCTAATGGATTCTGCTGCAGATTTCTGGGCTATAGCTTACAAATCCATGTTGCAGTGATTTAAAAACACTTTCCAAAAAGAATAAAGGTACACTTAATGGCCAAAAGTTTGTGGACACCTGACCAAAACATCCATGTACTTTTTGAACATCCCATTCCAGATTTAGTCCTCCTTTGCTGTTATAATAACCTCCAATCTTCTGGGAAGGGTTTCCACTAGATTTTTTTAGCGTGGCTGCTGGGATTTGTGCTTATTCAGCCACAAGAGCATTAGTGAGGTTGGGCACTGATGTTGGGTGAGGAGGTCTGGTGCACAGTCAGCGGTCCAGTTCATCTCAGAGGTGTTCACTGGGGTTGAGGTCAGAGCTCTGTGTGGGCCACTTGAGTTCTTCCACTCCAGCCTTGGCAAACCATTTCTTCATGGATCTCGCTTTATGCACAGGTCCCATTAGTTGCAGTGAAGGACATTTTAAATGCTACAACATACAAAGACTATACAGTACCGTGTTTCCAACTTTGTGGCAACAGTTTGGGGAAGGCACACACATATGTGTGATGGTCCAAAACCTTTGGCCATATAGTGTAACCTATAGCTATAACTATAATTTAAGTGCCAGGGCATTCCTAAACTTCAACATGCCTTATTATTAATTTTTCTCTCTTTCTATATCTACAAAACATCAGTGTCTGGAAGCATCCTAGGCAAAGTGTGTACCTGCCTGGATTGTGTTTTGCTCCTCCTGTTTCACCTGGATATCTGGATATCACATTGACCATATGATAAAGTATTTGATAAATATAGTTGTAATATGATCATTGCTCCCTTTCTTCTTCTCACCTCATACACATATCAGACCTCATGTGCACCTTTGAGTTATCTGTGTAACAGCTTGTGACTATGGTTGGAGCTACAGGTAACCTGTACTCCAAAGCCGGCAGTAGACTCCAATCATTTCCTTTAATCTCTTCATGGTAACTAACATGCCATGCTAAAGGATTTGCACTTGTGCAGTAAACATTTAAGTTTTCTGGAAGCCAAAGACACAAATTAATGGTGTGTGTTTGGCATTGACCATCTTGGAGAAACAGTCTTAGATGTACCTTGCTTAAGTATTGACCTACAGTAAATTAAACAGGAAAGTTTCAGGGTGGCAGGGTGCTGCAGCAGGTAGCGTTGCAATCTCACAGGTTTGATCCTGAGGCTGGGTTACTGTGTGGAATTTCTGTGCATGTCCTCCCCATGTCCCTGTGGGCTTCCTCTGGATTCTCTGGTTTACTCCCACCTCCTAAACACATGACCATTGATTGACCATGATTGGCTTAGATAAATTGCCCCCCACTGTGAATGTGTGTGTACATGGTGCCCTGCAATAAATTGGCATACATTCCTGCTTCATGCCCAGTGCTTGTGGGAAAGCGTCTGGATCCACCATGACCCTGCCTGTTGATAAATCCTGTTACTGAAAGTGAGTGTGGCAGTTTCAAGCAGTAGTGGGTCCAGATCCTACTGCTGTTAAACCCACAAAGAGAGGCAAAGTAAGGTATTACAGATTATTTTTCAGATTTTATGGTAATAATTCATATAAAATATTACACATTTGCAGGTCAGATACATGTTATATAAACATTCCATTTGAAATAAGATTGAAGTAATATTCAAACACAATTTGAAAACACAATTATGTGTCTCGAATCACATAATTGAATCATATTATGAACAAATGTTAAATGTATATGCTATGGCAACAAACTATTTTTCATAAAACTTTTCCCGTTGAAAACCCAAGTGGGCAGACAGAGGTCAGGAAGCTTTTGGCAGCCCCAAAACTTATCAATGCAAAGTAAATACAGCCCAATGAGGAGGATATTTGCTCAATCAGGCAACAGTGACAAAGCTCAAAGAGAATTCTCCTCCCACTTCATTCCCATCAAATTTCTCAAACCCTGCCTCTCCCCAGTGTCTCAAAGGTAAACGTGTCAGAATGATGTAACCCATACACACTACATACTGTAATAACTTTCAGCTCCAAGATGAAGTATAAACAAGCTGGTTTATCTTATCCACTTATTTGAATTGCCTTTTTTTTTTTTTTTTTTTTAATGAGTCTACAGATTCCTGATTTTGGAAAATAAACATGAAAAATGACTTGGATCTTTAGAAAAGGTACAGATCAATGTATTCATTTTAATTTTTAGAGAGAGAGAGAGAGAGAGAGAGAGAGAGAGAGAGACTTAGTTGGCAAACAATACATTTTTTGTCGACCTGATTTTGGAAAAGTCTCTGCCTGGAGAGACTGAGAATTAAACAGGAGGCCAGACCAGCAGATGAAACAGATAAGACAGAACACACAGACACAGATATATACTTTAATACCAGACACATGTGCTTTCCCTATTTTAAAAACCGCCAGCTGCCACTGCTTTCCCCAGCAGGCATCACAGAATATGAATCACAAGGATGCTGAGAATTTTGAAACCAATGTTTTGTAGGGGGAAATGTACTGCTTATTTTACAATATCATTTAAATAAAATGATATAATGTCCCTGTATATTTGAGCTCAAAACAAAATATCACTTATAATATTTTGCTGGTTTCCCATGAAGGATGTCAATAATTCTGGAGGGCACTGTATGTACAAAGTGCGAGTTTAAAGTTAATGCATCAACTTTTCCACAGCATTACACCAGAAAGCCAGGCGATAAAAATGAAATACTTCATTTCGTGCTATTCTATTTTACAGAATCATACATTAAACATGAGATGTAGCTTAACGATTTGAAGCAATCGTGTGAAAATCTGAGTATGTATTTACAAAAAACAGTTTGGATCATTTGTTAGCTACAGTAGCCTGACAACACACTGAGTACACTTGGTGCAAGTACGGTAATACACCGGAGTAGTACAAAAAAAAGCAACATACAAGAGCCAAGCTACTCAGATGTAGATGCGTCATGATTGTGGTATGTCTTCAAAAAGCCTCGGCGTCCCCAGTTTTTTCCTGTGCACATGGCAACAGCCTAAACAACGCAGTGAAAGTAACTCCCAGCACTTTGGACTCCCTCACAGTGCCACTCAGACACGTTTTTTTAGAGAGCCTTCCTTCCCTCTCTGGCGCTTCACACACCCACTCGCGGATGCTCCACAGTGCAATTGTGGGATGAAAGTCTGACCGGATGAGTGTTTTCTAAGAAGTGCTTAACTAGATCCAGATGTGGAGAATGAGACTCGGCCCACCACAGCTGCGGAGCCAGCAGGAGACCCTCGTCTTTGATTAGAAATAGAGCTGCCCCCCCCGCTATTCTGCATTTACACAATGCTTTGCTGTAGTGCAAACTTGAGAACAGGCCAAGGGGAAATGCATCTGCTCACTTTCACCATTTTAATAATATGATGTAAATCTTTGATTTTATTTAAAACGTGTTACTCTTCAGAAGTATGAGAGGCCATGCGTCCTTCAATGGAACTGATAGGTACACTTTTGTGGACGCCCTGAACCGTCTTATTGTGGGGTATTTGAATTAAAGCGGAATAATAGTAAAATAGTAATTCACTTGTAAGTCAAAACAACAAGTTAAGTTGAAATGCCTAGTTACCAAGTTAACAATTGAAGTCAAAATTACGATAATAACCTGACATAAGTTATCAAGTCAAAATGAGATTTAAGTTGAAATAACCAATTAATTACTCGTTTTTTGACTTACTAAATCAAAATTACAAGTGGAAATAAGATAAGAAAGTCAAAATAATAGTTATACAGTCAAAAATACTGAGATCTTGAAATAACATGTTAAGTGTAACTTGGCCGTTACACCTCGGGTGTGCACTATTTCCTAATAACTCAACAGAGTCAATTATTCCGCTTATACCACAGTTACCACACCTCAAGAGATTTGTCAGGTTTTGTCCTTAAAATGCTCTTGTGTGCGGAACTAATTTATGACGCATCCCATCTCAAGCCTCTGTTGATAATTCCCAAACATCATTTTAGAGCTAGTAATGGAGGCTTGAGCCAATGACATGCAGTTGGATAATATAAAAATAAAACAAATAAATAAGTATCAATAAGCCCACTTCACAGAGTTCACGTGGTTTTTCGTTTTTTTTTTATTACTGCAGAAAATACAACAAATAAATAAATAAATATTGATACTTCACCGACTTATCACACATGCTCTCTCTCAAATAACTGCATAGCAATGGCTCAAGCGTCCGCTTTGCCTCGTGGCCGCATTACCACCTCGTGTGCGCATTGTTTTTCTAATAATTACTGCTGTGGTGGACTTTTTCCCCCATTTTTTCAGTTAACTTGGCGGAGTGATATGGAACTGTAATTCCTGTACGTCCTGACTGGAACTACTAACCTCATTTCCATAAAAGTTGGAATTTTTTTTCTAAAATACAATAAAAACAAAAATCTGTGATTTGTCAAGCCTCTTGAAACTTTAATTAACTGACAAAAGTACAAAGAAAAGATATCCAATGTTTTCACTGACCAACTTTATTGTATTTTGTAAATATAAACAAATTTAGAATTTGATGGCTTCAACACGCTCAAAAAAAGTTGGGACAGAGGCATGTTTACCACTGTGTTATATCACCCTCCTTTTAATGACACTTTTTAATTGTTTGGGAACTGGGGATACTAATTGTTGCAGTTTTGCAAGTGGAATTTTTGCCCATTCTTGCTTGATACACGGTTTTGAGCACATGCAGAATGAGTCCTGGCATTGTCCTGCTGAAATAACCATGGACTTCTGGGAAAAGACGTTGCCTTGGCAGCATTTGTCTCTCTAAAATCCCAATATACGCCTCCGCATCAATGGTACCTTCATGCCGTGGCCACTGATGCACCCCCATACTATCACAGATGCTGGCTTTTGCACCTTTCGTTTATAGCAGTCTGGTTGGTCCTTTTCATCTTTGGCACAGAGAACTCGATGTCCGTTTTTCCCGAAAACAAGCTGAAACGTGGACTCATCTGACCACAGCACACGTTTCCACTGCCTTTCAATCCATCTGAGATGAGCTCAGGCCCAGAGAACTCTGCTGTGTTTTTGCAGAGTTCATGTGTGGCTTCCTCCTTGCGTAATAGAGTTTCAAGTTGCATTTCTGGATGCAGCGGCGGACTGTGTTAAGTGACAGCAAAAAAAAGGAGAGTGGTAGCTCAGTGGTTAAGGTGTTGGACTAGTGATTAGAAGGTTGTGAGTTCAAATCCCAGCACCGCCAAGCTGCCACTGTTGGGCCCTTGAGCAAGGCCCTTAACCCTCAATTACTCAGATGTATAAATGAAATAAATGCAAGTCACTCTGGGGCATCTGCCAAATGCCGTAACCGTACAACGGTCTTCCAAAGTACTCCTGAGCCCATGTGGTTATATTTATCACAGTAGCACGACGATTTGTCTGGCAATGCTGCTTGAGGGCTCGAAGGTCACACACATTCAACAGTGGTTTCCGGCCTTGCCTTTTACGCAACGAATCTTTTCACAATATTATGCACTGTAGATGGTGAAAGACTTAAATTCTTCGCAAAGTTTGGCACAAAGTGGTGAGCCACGACCCATCCTTGGTTGCAAAGACTGAGCTTTTGGTGGATGCTCCTTTTATGCCCAATCCTGATACCCTCCCCTCTTACCAATTAACCTGATCATCCAAAATGGTTTTACTTGAATATTATGTAAACTTTTCAGTCTTATTTTGCCTCTGTCCCAACTTTTTTTGTGTGTTGAAG
This sequence comes from Cranoglanis bouderius, assembly GCA_023630585.1. Lineage (NCBI taxonomy): Eukaryota > Metazoa > Chordata > Actinopteri > Siluriformes > Cranoglanididae > Cranoglanis > Cranoglanis bouderius. The sequence goes on from CM042572.1 coordinate 10,577,155, forward strand.
GCACCAAATTCTAAAATTGTTTATATTTACAAAATACAATTAAGTTTGTCAGTGAAAACATTGAATAACTTTTCTTTGTACTTTTGTCAGTTAATTAAAGCTTCAAGAGACTTGACAAATCAGATTTTTGTTTTTATTGCATTTTAGAAAAAAAACCCCAACTTTTATGGAAATGGGGTTAGTACTTAAAAAATAATTGCACACCTAAGATCATCTGTCAGCCAATCAGAATTGAGAATGCAGCAGCACTGTGGTATAATATTTATTTAATCAAACTTTGTTCAGTAGGTGCAGACCTTAGCATAATCTATTCCACAGTGACAGAACACAATCTGAAATCAAGAGTACTAAAGATAAGATCTCCAACAATAGAACCTTTTTTATAGCCAACACCAAACCAGGGACAGTTATTTATTGCAACACTGAATCGGTCACTCAGAGTGGTAATTCCTGAAGCAAAACAAGGATGTGCAATCAAGCAAAGGAAAAATGTAGAGATGTAGAATAGTGCTATTTGGATGACATTAATGTATTAAACTTTAACGCTTGTAGAAGTCCAGTTAGGACATGTGCATATGAATGTGTTGAATGTGTTCTGGGGCAGAGCTGCATGGTTCTGTTTAGGCTAGAGGGTGGAGCTCAAATTCGGGCCACAAACATTTCACAAGTCTGAAATGAAGACACCATCAAGAATCCTAAATGATTATAGTATTCAATATTCTAGAAACAATTTTAAATGTACAAAAACTGCACTTCTAATCAGCTTGCAGATATTCTCAGCAAAGCAAAAAGTCCTTATATTTGGAGGTTTCCTTCAGACCACTTCTTCCTTTCAAGGAGCAATATATAAATCAGATTTGTGTGAAGATTACCAAGCTGTTTACAGCTGCAGCATCAGGATCAGCATTAGGCTTTACTCCAGACCTAAAATCCAACTGTAGCTCACAAACAAAAGTTGTTTATGTGAAACAAAATTGTTCAAATGTGTTTAAAAGTGGACTGTAATATGAAATGGTTGAACGGAGTCATTGGTTTTGGTGGAGTTGGGGTGGTGTGTGTGTGTCAGGGGGTGGGAGTTGGGGAGTGGCTGGTTCAAATTCGTAGCTTCTAGTCATCTTCCTCATCATCACTCAGCACCCTGTGGCGCCTTCGCTTAGCAGGAGCAGAGCGAGTTTCCTCATCTGAGTGATCGCCACCCTCAGTTTCAACATTCATTCTAGAAGGAGAGGCTGTATCTGCAAAACAACAAAAGAATAGCAGCTATATGACCAGGGCAACTTTCACAATACAGGATGGAACCAACATTTCTTGCTTCTAAGATGGATCTGATTTTTTAATAGTATTAACAGAACCATAGCCATTTCATATTTGGTACACTATATGGCCTAAATGTATGTGGCCTCCCCTTCGAATTACTGAGTAAAGGTGTTTCAGCCACACCCATTGCTAACAGGTACATACAATCAAGCACAGACAAACACTGGCAGTAGACTGGGTCATACTGAAAAGAGCTCAATGACTTTAAACTTGTAAGTGCTTCAACTATAAGTGCTATTATTGTGCAGGAGCAACAACAGCTCAGCCACGAATCAGTAGACCATGTGAACTCAGAGCTGGGCCGCTGAGTGCTGAAACACCTAGCACATAAACACAGCTTATCCTCTTTTGCATCACTCAATTACAAACTGCCCTTGGAAGCAGCATTAATACAAGAACTGTATGTTGAGCGCTTCATGAAATGCGTTCCATGGATGAGCAGCTGCACACAAGCCTAAGGTTACTATGTGCAATGCCAAGCCTTGGCTGGAGTGGTGTAAAGCCTGCCACCACTGGACTCTGTAGCAGTGGAAACGTTCTCTGGAGTGATGAATCATTCTTCACTAGCTGGCAGTCGATGAAGTAATCTGGGTTTGACAGATGCCAGGAGAACTCCACCGAGCAGAATGCATAGTGCCAACAGTAAAAGTTTGTGGAGGAAGGATAATGCTCTGGGGCTGTTTTTCAGGGTTTGGCCCCTTAGTTCCAGTGAGCTTCTAACCTTATGGCAACAGTTTGGGGAAGGCCCTTTCCTGTTCCAGCATGACAATGCACATGTGCACAAATTGAGGACCATAAAAACATGGTTTGATGAGTTCTCTGTTGGTGACTGGGGGTTGTACTCAGTGCCGGTCCCAAGCCCGAATAAAATGGGAGGGTTGCGTCACGAAGGGCATCCGGCGTAAAACCTGTGCCAAATCAAATATGCGGACCAGTGATCTGCTGTGGCGACCCCGAATGAATGGGAGAAAAAAAGAAAAAAAAAGAAAAAGAGACACAGTTTGATGAATTTGGTGTGGAGGAACTCCAGTGGGCTGCACAGAGCCCTGACCTCAACAACTATATGAGGGGCAACTCCATATTAATCCCCATGGTTTTGAAATGGGATGTTCAACAAGCTCATATACAGTCATGGGAAAAAGAAAGTACACATTCCTTCAATTCCTTTTTTAATTATCATAATTGTGTGGTCCTCACCAATAGTGTTAATATTGTTAACGAAAACTATGACGGAAAATGTTTGTCGACAACATTTTTTCCCCATGACTAAGACGAGATGATGACGAGACGACACGAGATGTCATTAAACACTAACTGTGACTATATCAACACAATATTGTTGACGATAAAAAAGACATACAACTAAACTAAAACATAGTTTAAAAATTAAAAACTTTACCAAAATCTCTCATTATTTTTGTTGACAAAAAAGGAGATAAAATATTATATTTAGAAAAAAAAAACTTGCAATCCAAATGTCCTGTTCATTGGATGGCATGAGCTGCAGTTTCCAGTGCGGTGCGTGGCATATCAGGACTAAGCAACACATGTGGAGTACCTTTGGCTAGACTCATGGTCTGAATTTCAAGAGGGGACGATGTTCCAGTTTGAACTGGCTACATTATTTTCAGAAAATGAAGAGGTTTTCTATCTTTTATCCACTCTAAAGCGAGTTCCGCACATAAGCATAGAGGGGATATTCTGTGTGTGGTTGCGCAATGTTGACTTTCGTGATTGACCATAATACCTACAGGCTGCAGCCAATGGGAACGCTTCTCTATCAGCTGTCATTCATGCAGATTCTCAAGCCACTATTCATTTTTTTTACCACTTTCATTTTTTAATTGCACTGACAGGCTGTCACTTATTTTTGTTCATAGTCAAAAAAGGCAAGAAAGAGAGAGAAGAGGTTGAAGGAGGGAGAGAGAGAGAGAGAGAGAGAGAGAGAGAGAGAGAGAGAGAGAGAGTTGGGCAGGATGGAAAAAACTGTATTAAACTACTTTGGACCACCTGATTAAAAAAGCTAGGAGTGAGAGGGCAGAGGGTCATGATATGGAAGATAAGGATGAATGAACATCGTTTGTTTTGTGTCACACATAATTCATGAATGTTGTTCATTGACCTTTCATGTGCCTGTCTTGATGCTCAAAGCATGGTTTGGAGGAGACATGAAACAAATATAATGTTATTATATATTATAGAGGTATTTATATTTGTGTTTATATTTACACATATTTAGTATATTGGACTGATTAGACCAAAGTGGAGACGTCTGGTCATTACAGCGCCATGTTTGGTGAAAACCAAACAGGGTGCATCACCACAAACACCTCATACCAACTGTGAAGCAAGGTGGTGGAGGGGTGATGATTTGGGCTTGTTTTGCAGCCTCAGGAGCTGGGAAACTTGCAGTCATTGAGACAGCAATAAACTCCACTTTATACCACAATATTCTTGAGAAAAATGTGAGGCCATCTGTCCAGCAGCTTAAGCAGGGCTGAAATTGGGTCTTGCAACAGGACAATGATTCCTAGCACACCAGCAAATAATCATCTGAATGGCTAAACAAGGGGGGGGGGGGGGGGGGGATCAAGTTGTTGGAATAGTCAAGTGAAAGTCCAGACCTTAACCCCACTGAAATGCTATGGCAGGTTCATAAATGAATGCCCGCAAACATCAATGAACTGAAGCAATGCTGTAAAGAAGAGTGGGCCAAAAGTTCTCTAAAACAATGTGAAAATAAAAACCTAGAATTGAAAGAGGGTGTACTTTATTTTTTCCATGATTGTAGATGTGACAGTCAGGTGTCCACATACTTTTGGCCATATAGTGTAGATAAATCTGAAAAATGTATTCATGTTTGACAGATCCACACTGGCAAGAGCGGGCACACAGCAACAATGGAGTTGTCAGTGGAGTTGTCTCAGTTGTTGGGGCTGATGATAATGTGCAGGAATTTTATTTTAAAAAATCAGATCACAGGGACGTCTGTCCTCATTGTTTGTGAAACACTCACTGCCAAAAATAAACCAGCCTTGAAGCCAAGTGAACGCCTACTCTCAGCAACCACAGTTTTGACACAAGTAATGTTTAAGGCCAGATTAAAAAAAAAAAAAAGTATAACCATCACAAGTCCACAAAAGGCAAAAGTAAAAAAAAAAAAAAAAAAAAAATTAATAGAAATATTTTTATCTGAATTATAATAACTATAATGAACGATGATAAATTCTGTGGTATTATTTCATATCAGGTAGAAGTTAATCAACCAGTTTTTAATCTCTCAGTAGTAAAGTGTATTGTCATCAATGGAATTATTTCTCAAATGCTTATTTTCCAGAATAATGTGCATATACACATTTTCTTAGATGGCATAATGACTTGTTGGGAAATTTGTTTTCTGGGTTTCATTTGATCACTGCCATTATGGTAACCATCAGTTTTCTCAATTTGTTTCCTTATGGCAAATTTGGTCTTTTTCATTTTAAGTGACAACTTATTCACAAGACAATATAGAATATGTATGTCTCATACAGTGGGGGAAAGAAGTATTTGATCCCCTGTGATTTTGTACGTTTGCCCACTGACAAAGAAATGATCAGTCGATAATTTTAATGGTAGGTGTATTTTAACAGTGAGAGACAGAATAACAAAAAAATCCAGAAAAATGCATTTCAAAAAAGTTATAAATTGATTTGCATTTTAATGAGTGAAATAAGTATTTGATCCCCTATCAATCAGCAATATTTCTGGCTCCCAGGTGTCTTTTACACAGGTAATGAGCTGAGATTAGGAGCACTCTCTTAAAGGGAGTGCTCCTAATCTCAGTTTGTTACCTGTAAAAAGACACCTGTCCACAGAAGCAATCAATCAACCAGATTCCAAACTCTCCACCATGGCCAAGACCAAAGAGCTGTCCAAGGATGTCAGGGACAAGATTGTAGACCTACACAAGGCTGGAATGGGCTACAAGACCATCACCAAGCAGCTTGGTGAGAAGATGACAACAGTTGGTGCGATTATTCGCAAATGGATGAAACTGTCTCCCTCGGTCTGGGGCTCCATGCAAGATCTCACCTTGTGGAGTTTCAATGATCATGAGAACAGTGAGGAATAAGCCCAGAACTACACTGGAGGATCTTGTTAATGATCTCAAGGCAGCTGGGACCATAGTCACCAAGAAAACAATTGGTAACACACTACGCCATGAAGGACTGAAATCCTGCAGCGCCCACAAGGTCCCCCTGCTCAAGAAAGCACATGTACAGGCCCGTCTGAAGTTTGCCTGAATGATTCAGAGGAGAACTGGGTGAAAGTGTTGTGGTCAGGTGTGGTCAGATCTCTTTGGCATCAACTCAACTCGCCGTGTTTGGAGGAGGAGGAATGCTGCCTATGACCCCAAGTCATAACACCATCCCCACCGTCAAACATGGAGGTGGGAACATTATGCTTTGGGGGTGTTTTTCTGCTAAGGGGACAGGACAACTGCACCGCATCAAAGGGACGATGGACGGGGCCATGTACTGTCAAATCTTGGGTGAGAACCTCCTTCCCTCAGCCAGGGCATTGAAAATGACCTTAATGACTTGGAGAGGATCTGCAAAGAGGAGTGGGACAAAATCCCTCCTGAGATGTGTGCAAACCTGGTGGCCAACTACAAGAAACGTCTGACCTCTGTGATTGCCAACAAGGGTTTTTCCACCAAGTACTAAGTCGAAGGGGTCAAATACTTATTTCCCTCATTAAAATGCAAATAAATTTATAACTTTTTTGAAATGCGTTTTTCTGGATTTTTTTGTTGTTATTCTGTCTCTCACTGTTAAAATACACCTACCATTAAAATTATAGACTGATAATTTCTTTGTCAGTGGGCAAACGTACAAAATCAGCAGGGGATCAAATACTTTTCCCCCCCACTGTATGAAGTGTTTTCTTTCTATCATTCTAAATAATAATAATAATTTTGATAAATTGTATTATATAAATCAATATGAATAAAAATCTGATCATTATGATAAAGTTACTTTAATCCTTTTGTTGATTAATGATGTATTTTTTAATATACAACAAGCAATTTGCAAAAATATTGATATATACAGGTGCATCTCAAAAAATTTGAATACCATGGAATTACACATAAAGCGAAATATTTCAAGCCTTTTTTGTTTTAATCTTGATGATTACGAGTAGCCTGCACAGTGTCAGTAGTCCTGAAATTCAACCCCACTGAACACCTTTGGGATGCCAACTACATGCCAGGTCTTCTCACCCGACATCAGTGCCTGACCTCACTGATGCTCTTGTGGCTGAATGGGAAAACCCCCACAGCCACGCTCCAAAATCTATTGGATAGCCTGAAGAGTGGAGGTTATTATAACAGCAAAGGATGACTAAACCTGGAATGTGATGCTCGACAAGCACATATAGATGTGATTGGTCAGGTGTCCACATACTTTTGGCCACAGATTTAAGATCACATGAATCTGATCTTTTCAAATCAGAGCTTTTTTAGCCATTGCTTTGACATATGCCCAAGCAACCATTATGAGATTTTTTGGTACATCCATATCACAGTCATCATCTAGTGTCAGGAGTGGCTACCTGCTAGAGAAATGCCAGATGCAGCTGGAAAAAAGTGTCATATTAATCAAAATAATGCAAGTACAGAACTAAGAATTTATGTCATGGTTTGAAAGCTAATGGAAAGTCAGTATGTTTGATTTTGAAATTTTTTACAGTACCTCTCTCATCATCATCATCATCATCACTGTCCAACACACGACTTCTCTTCCCTGAGGTTTTACCTTCAACAGCAGCAGCACTAGAACACAGAAAGGGCTTGTTATCCAGACTGGAACAAAGTATGTAAAAAGCAAAGTTAATGAATATATCACCCATTGTGGTGATGGTATGACACTTGTTTTTTGCTCTACAGTTCTCTCCAAAATGAAGAGAAGAAGTCATATATCGTACTTCTTCCAAAAAAAACTCCAAAGACAATCATACAGAAAAAGTCAGATGGAGCCAGATAATTCAGGTGGGGAGAGAGCAAGAACAATGGTCAGTTGGAGAGCCTGGTTCGACCAGCAAGGGCACAGTAGAGCAAGTAGAGACAGATGGGGATCCTGGGAGTGAGACTGAGGAAAATACAGAATGGTGTGCCAAGACCTTCTAGTGTCATTGAGCTGACATCATTGAGCTTTACATTGAGCCTTTTTTGAGCTCTTCAAACTGTGCAAAGTAGCTGCTTCAATCCCAGTTAGTACCACTTCTTGCGAGTGGAATTTTTCTGCACTAAACACTGGACTATCTCAGGTCCACTATGGCAGAGACTGAGCAATTTGGGTGTACCAAGTATTGTGTCAAGGAGGGCAAAGTCGTTGAACCTGGATGAATTTGCTGATCTGTTTTCAAGTAAGCATAAAAACTGTAGAATACATTTGATTTAACATAAATTCAGTGTACGACTGAAGAAAAAAAAAAAAACCTGAATAAATAACAAGAAGGCTTGAATGGTGATGATTTGTTGATGTGTTTGTATAAAACATGAGAAAATTGTAGAGTACAGAATACAGTGAAAATGTAACAGAAATACCAAAACCGCATAAATAAAACTGAATGATATAGAACATGGACTTTTGCCTCTTAATGCCTGCAATGCACCGAATAAAATGGGTCAATGTTTGGAGAAAAATATGATAACAATAAGCTAAAATAACTGGCCCCTCTAACGGAGCCATTGGCCCCAGCCTGGCCCCTCCAGTTCAAACATTCTAGAACCGCAACTGTATGTACACACCAGAGGCTCGAATCTGATATTTTGACATATCTAATTTCAGACAAGATGTTCTGTAGTTAGCAAGAAACCACATGAAATCAGACTTTCAAGTTTGTGGCTTCAAATCAGATTTCTGAACATGTTTTTTCTCCATTCCATTTACTGCAAAACTCTCCCTGATGTTAAATGCAGAAAAAAAAAAAACAACATGGACCAGCATGACAGCAGTTCATCGACGGATCCGGGTCAATGAAGAAGTGACCTGGGTCCTTTATTTGTTAAATTTTTTTTTTTTTTTTTACACTCTCGTCTAGTGAATATATTCAGAGGGATTAACAGACAAAACAATTCATGGAAAAATCAGCATACTGCTAGGAAACAAGCTAACATTTGTCATCTCTGCATTACTTATTGTACAGATGTCTAGCAAATAAGATTTGGTCAATTTGCAATGCAGACACACAAATCAGATTTGTCCTGGTATGTGCAAAATGGGTACGGTCCTTAATACTGAACTTGAGAGTACAAACTGAGTGCATTATGTCAACAGCTTGTCATTTTCTTGATGGCTAAATATATTGTGCAATTTACACTCACCATCCACTTTATTCATCTTCTGGGATTTTCATACACAACAGTCTCTAGAGTTTACATAGAATGGTGCGGAAAAAACATTAAGTGAGTGACAGTTCTGTACGTGGAAAGGCCTTGTTGATAAGAGAGGTCAGAGGAAAATGGCCAAATTGGCTTGAGCTGCCAGGAAGGATATAGTAACTCATAAGCACAATTTACAACCGTGGTGAGCAGAAAATCATCTCAGCATGCACAAAACATCTAACCTAGAGGTGGATGGGACCACATCAGGTTCCACTCCTATCAGCCAAGAACAGGAATCTGACACCATCATGGGTGCAGGCTCATCAAAACTGGACAGTTGAAGATTAGGGAAAAAAATAAATAAAATCACCCGATCTTTTTCCAGTCTTCAACTGTACAGTGTTGGTGAGTCTGTGCCCATGATAGCCTCAGATTCTTGTTCTTCAGGTTCTTGAAACTCTAGAGATTGTTGTATGTGAATTTCCCAGGAGATCAGCAGTTTATGAAATACTCAAACCAACCCTTCTGGTAGCAACATCCATGCCACAATCAAAGTCACAGAGATCACATTTTCCCCCCATTCCAATGTTTGAGGTGAACTTTAACAGAAGCTCTTGGCCTGTATCTGGTCGATTTTTTGCCGATACTGCCACATGATTAGCTGATTAGATGACTGCATGAATGTGCACGTGTACTGGTGTTCCTAATAAAGTCAGTGTAATTTCCTATTTCCCATAACTCTGATTTTAGTAAAGCATTCTGATTGTATACATTGCTTACTATACTTAATTACTTGTTTAAAATGAAAACAGGCTTTTTTTTTGGAAACCTTTATTAAAACTGTGCTGAAAATTGGTGGCATATTTTTAAGGGATACAAGAGGACCTACCTTTGTGTTCCACTTTCAGAAGTGGCCTCCACATCAGAAGAATCTTCTGAAAAGGAGAGAAACACACTAAATTAAACACTAAATAGACAAGATTCTATTAATATCACCGTTAAAGCTCAAAGTGACCACAACTTTCATGACTACAAAAAATAAATAAATAAATAAACAAACATAAGTAAAATAATCTAAAAAGACTACAATCAGGAATTACTTTTTGTGTCTTCAGAGGAGCGCTTCCTCTGGCGAGCCAGCAGCAGGGCTCGGAGTGCCTGAGCTCTAAACTCCTGTGAGTCATGGCCTTCATCATCGTTCTGCACCAATTCAGGGTTTACAGTCATCTCTACTTCAGTTTCCTCTTGAACCTTGTCCTCGCTTTCCTCTGCCTGGTCGAGAGATGCCGCAATTGACCGTAGCTGATAGATGCTCATAGTTGCAGGGATCCTCCAGAAAGACTCCTGGTCATTGAAGGACACAGACAAGTTGCCACCATGAAAATAGCTGGTATATACACAACATAATATTTGGATCAGGCAATTTCAGCATAGTTTACGATTACAGTTAAAAAATAAACTCAACTAATAAAGACAATCTACAAAATGAGGGAGGAGTTGAGCCACAGAGAAACTAAGTGAAAGTAAATCTTTGGCCTGTAACACTAAACAACTAACAACCATCATACATCTGCACCTGGAACAAGGAAAAAATGCTATATTATAGAATATTTAGTTCCAGCACACTAATTTTATTGGAGAAGTGGCATTGCAAGAGTTCTGATATTTAATAGCCTACGGCCAAACCACAGCTATGCTGATACTCAGTACAAACGCACTCTTGTAGGTGTGATATAGCTTAAATACGACAGTCCTAAGCTGCTGTTATTCACCCTGACAATCCTGTAATAGTAATTCACAGTCAGGGTGTCAGATTGGAATTGGCAGGAAATTTATATGTTATATGATAACTCAGATACGTCAGTCATCATCACTCAACTTTCAGGCATTAAATAAGTCTGATTACACAGTGACCCATAAGAGCCAGCAGCCAAACAGAAGAGAATGAGTCAGTAAATGAGTGTGTGTAAATTATCCAGGATTGAGACAGTCTGATATAATACCATAAGTGGGAAAATGTATTCAGGAGTGATTCAGTTTTAGTTGTTTTCTTAAATTCACACTATAAGCTTTCCTTACTAGGTTAGTAGCTACAGTGGGGGGAAAAAAGTATTTGATCCCCTGCTGATTTTGTACGTTTGCCCACTGACAAAGAAATGATCAGTCTATAATTTTAAATGGTACGTGTATTTTAACAGTGAGAGACAGAATAACAAAAAAAAAAAAAAAAAAAAAAAAAAAAAAAAAAAAAAAAAAAAACGCATTTCAAAAAAGTTATAAATTGATTTGCATTTTAATGAGGGAAATAAGTATTTGATTCCCCATCAATCAGCAAGATCCCAGGTGTCTTTTACACAGGTAATGAGCTGAGATTAGAATGGGCTACAAGACCATCGCCAAGCAGCTTGGTGAGAAGGCGACAACAGTTGGTGCGATTATTTGCAAACGGAAGAAACTGTCAGTCTCCCTCAGTCTGGGGCTCCATGTAAGATCTCACCTCGTGGAGTTTCAATGATCATGAGAACGGTGAGGAATCAGCCCAGAACTACATGGGAGGATCTTGTTGATGATCTCAAGGCAGCTGGGACCATAGTCACCAAGAAAACAATTGGTAACACATTACGCTGTGAAGGACTGAAATCCTGCAGCGCCCACAAGGTCCCCCTGCTCAAGAAAGCACATGTACAGGCCCGTCTGAAGTTTGCCTGAATGATTCAGAGGAGAACTGAGTGAAAGTGTTGTGGTCAGGTGTGGTCAGATCTCTTTGGCATCAACTCAACTCGCCATGTTTGGAGGAGGAGGAGGAATGCTGCCTATGACCCCAAGTCATAACACCATCCCCACCGTCAAACATGGAGGTGGGAACATTATGCTTTGGGGGTGTTTTTCTGCTAAAGGGACAGGACAACTGCACCGCGTCAAAGGGACGATGGACGGGGCCATGTACCGTCAAATCTTGGGTGAGAAGCTCCTTCTCTCAGTCAGGGCATTGAAAATGACCTTAATGACTTGGAGAGGATCTGCAAAGAGGAGTGGGACAAAATCCCTCCTGAGATGTGTGCAAACCTGGTGGCCAACTACAAGAAATGTCTGACCTCTGTGATTGTCAAAAAGGGTTTTTCCACCAAGTACTAAGTCGAAGGGGTCAAATACTTATTTCCCTCATTAAAATGCACATCAATTTATAACTTTTTTGAAATGCGTTTTTCTGGATTTTTTTGTTATTCTGTCTCTCACTGTTAAAATACACCTACCATTAAAATCATAGACTGATAATTTCTTTTTCAGTGGGCAAACGTACAAAATCAGCAGGGGATCAAATACTTTTTTCCCCCCCACTGTATATTATCTTCATAGCTCCAGTGCAAAATTAAAGCAGACACCATGCATTCTATGGCTGATCAGCAACAATGAATGGGAGCATGTATGTACAAGATATTTTTCATGATTCATTTACAGTCCCCTCCAAAAGTATTGGAATGGCAACATCAATTCTTGTGTTTTTGTTATACACTAAAGACATCTGGGTTTGAGATCAAAAGATGGATATGAGACAATATCAGAATTTCATTTTCTTTTCACTTGTCTTGCTGCATGCTGAAGTTCCTCCCATTTCTCTGTAAATTGACAATGTTTCAGTAGACTTCTGAATTTCTGTAGAATTCATTCTGCTGCTACCATCATGATTCATATCATCAATAAAGATTAGTAAGCCTGTTCCAGAAGGAGCCATGCAAGCCCAACCCATGACGCTACCTCCAGAGTGCTTGAACAAATAAGTTCATATGTTTTGGATCATGAGCAGATCCTTTCTTTCTCCACACTTTGGTAGAGGTTCCTCTTTGTCCCAGAAATTTTGTGGCTCATCTCTGTATTTCTTTTTGTGAGTCTCAGAGTCTTCTTCGAACAGTGGATTGTGATAACTTCACACCTGCTCTGTTACCCTGCTGACTGTTGTTTTGGGGGTTTTCTTTACAGCTCTCACAATGTTTGTCATCAACTGCTGCTGTTTTCCTTGGACAACCTGTTCGATGTCTGGTTGTTAGTACACCAGTGGTTTCTTTCTTTATCAGGAAATTCCAAATTGTTGTACTGGCTATGCCCAATGCTGGTGCAATGGCTCTGATCTATTTTTCTTCTTTTCTCAGCTTCAGAATGGTTTGCTTTTCTCATATAGACAGCTCTCTGGTCTTCATTTTGGCTTATCATTTTTAACAACAAATGCTTCAGAGGCAAAACCCAGAAATTAAAGCTACAAGACCTTGATGGTAAACAACAAAATCTTCCTCATGAGTGTTTTGCACCTCAAACTAACAGTCAAATCCTAATTAAAATCTTGTTTAACCTGTTCATCAGCTGGTGCACGTATGCCAACTTTGCGAAGAAGCCTTTGAAATTTTTTGTCCTCCATTGCATCTTCGTTTTCCTCCGTCAGAGGAACCAGTGCCACAGGGTGAGAAACACCTGAGGAAAATTACAAGATCCACAAGCAAAATATCACACATCCAAATCTAGATGCAATACAGACAAAAATGAAATCAAACATAATTTAAAAACAAATAACCATTTGCTTGAGTACTCGCTCATTTTTTTTCCATTTGTGATTTTTTTGTTAACGAATTTTGGTTATATAATTTTCTGCTTCTTTTGTCATGTTTTTTGTGTTCTTTGAGGAAAGTGAAAACATTCTTCTAACTTGTCACTTCATATTCCATTTGACAAACACACACTTAAAATTTACTGACTGATGCACTATTTATATCTTAATTTATAATTACCATCTTCTTCCCGATCATCTGCTGCTCTGTTCAGGCAGTTCTGAAGCCACAAGATCGCCCCTGACATGCCTGTATATAGTGAAAAACACCAGAGTGTAAATCAAACTGTCATGATGACTAAATTTACTTATTACAAACAGTTCCCTTTTTCCTCATTATTGGTATTCACCTTCCCCCCGCAAGCTCTGAGCCACAGATCCCACACTGATGTTTTTTTCCACAACACTCTCTCGCCTGTTGACTTTCCTTTCTCGGACAGGTCTAATCTCTTCTTTTTCTCCTTCATCATCATCATCATCTTCTTCTTCCTCCAATTCATCTTCTTCCTCATCCCTGTGAATCATATCATCTCTGGGTTCTCCACTCACGTTGGCAAAAAAGTCCTCCTCAGTCTGTTATAATGATAAGAATACATTAAACTCATATAGAAGTTTTCTAAAGGTCAAGGATACAAGTGGACAAGGAGAAATATGGATCAATATAAAAGTAATTTAGTTTGGATTCTACCATTCCCCGGCTTTTCCCAGCAGTACTGCGTCGTCGTTTCTTATACAGATCTTTGCGCTCAGAAACCAGGCCCATGCTGATGATTTTATCTACGACTCGTGCTCTGGAGCGTTTAGCAGTCAGGTGCTTCAGTATATTTCCCAGCACATCTACAGAAATCACAGAGTAATTCAGAGCAAGTCACTTGTAAGCTACCAAACTTGTATAGTTTTGTCAACATTGAAATGTGTTCCCCAATGGTTTACTTTATTCCAAAGCCATGCTAGGTGTTGGAGGTTTCTTTAGTTTTTCACTGGAACTACAATACTAATTTAGCTAATAATGCAAAGGCATGTGTAAAGAAACTCTCCTTATCTGTCAGCAACATTAGACTCAGACCACCAGTGCAAAACTAAACCACAGTTAGACTTGAAAACTAATCTACTGGCTAATATGGGTTAACTGATTTGAGGTAGTGGAAACAGTGAAAGAGTTCATAACTTGCCATCAGAGTCTTTGTATTCCTCAAAGAGCATCTGCAGCTCCTGTTCCTGCTCCTCAGTCCAGAGCACAATACGAGTACCTTTTCTTTAGAAAAGACAGGAGAGAATGTGGTTAATCAAGGCCAACCAAGCCCAGAGTCATCATTTTAATGAATTGTCTTCAGTGAAAACACAGTTTTGATGCAATCAATTCTATTATGAAGAAGACTGACCGATCATTTCATTGAGTGCAACTGGACTGATTTAATCTGAAGACAAACTATATTTTAAATGAATATCAATGAATGTTTTTTTTTCTTTCAACCTGTAAAAATCTGCAATGTTAGCAGTTTTTGAAAAGTCTGAGAAGTAATAACTCCTACGTAAGTGACCTTCTGTGTTTACTCAAACACAAGCATGCTCAGTAAAAATAGTTTTACAAATTACAAATATTTTATTTTATTCTGTCAGCATAAGCTAGTCAAAGCCCAAATACCTTTCTTTCTTCAGGTCCTTTACGCTGTCCACCAAACCCATAGCCACCATTTGGATCACAACCTGTCGTCTAGTGCGTTCTGTGCTGAGCAATGGCAGAAGGGTCTCCACAATGTCAGGAACTGATGTATAAACACAGACACAAGACCCAATATTAAAACTGTCATTGATGCTGATTTTCATGAGCTACAAATTCTGAAAATTAGACAGACAGAAAAAGTGTTAGTTACACAGTCTTACTATGAAATACATATAAAAACAAGGCTTTTTAAAAACCCTATAACTCTACATTAGACCCAGTTAATATAAATAACTGGTATAGTACTAAACTCTAAAACAGAAGTAAATTTAAACAGTCTCTTTTCACAAAATTACTTTCTATAAGGGATCAGCACCCCCTAGCAGCCTACTGTGTGTTTGCTTATATAAAATAGCACCACCTTTATAAATGCAATTTTAGTTAAGCATTATTGTCATACACAAGCAAAAGGAGTCTCACCTCCAGAATCCTTGTATTCTTCATATACCCGTCGAAGCTCCTCTTCCTCCTCTGGTGTCCATTTGGCTTTTTTCTTAGCACCATCGCTGATACAAAGAAAAAATGAGAAAAAAAAACAGCTATATTTCTCACATTCAAGAAAACGGTCATATTCACAGAAAAGGAGATAATTTAATAGAACATTGCTAAAATTATTTCTTTACAAAGTAGTAAGTTTTATAAAGGCATACAAAAGCCAAAAAAGTCCAGACCACTTTTCAGTAATTAGCAGAAGCATTCTACAAACATTTCTTATGTGCCATAAAATAGCATTTGCAAACATTGTCAAAAGAAACTAGTTAGTACTAGTACTACTTCTTCGGGTAGCACTAACAGCTTGAGAAATCATTTGCAAAGAACCTTCCTTTGTCTTGTCAAATTATGCTAAGAAACAAAAGTTTGAATATTACAGGCAAAAATGACAGGTAGTTGGTTTGGTCTATCCTTAAGCCTCCACAGTGTAAAGATTTATGAATGTTCAATTTGTATACTGATGAGGACACGCGCATAAAAACACACACTCACTCATTTGCACTATAGCCCTCAGTAATCTGTCTCACAGTGCCAACATTCTTCCAGAAAAGTAGTTCGATGAAGGCTTTGCTGTTCTGGGCGGCGAGAGAGAAGAACCGGTTCACAACATACTTGGCAAAAGTAACCAGCTCCTGTCAGGACGGAAAGAAAACAGAGAAGGGACATGAAAGGACACTTCTTATTACTACCATTTCACAAAGTAGATTAAGCAAGATAATTTTGGATTCAGCAGCTCCCCATCAGCTGGCCCCATGATTTAAAATAATATTCAGACCTTTAAAGTATTTTGATTGTTTACCATAATTTTAAGGACTATAAGACAATTATTTGCCCTCTAGCAGGTACTGTGACCTATATTACACAAAATTATGTATACAGTTTATGCATTAGGCTAATTCTAATATACTCCTTTGTTGCTTTTTTGATAAGCCACTTAGAGTAGGGTTAGCTTTGCGTTAACAATAGCCCCACAGTGAAAACTAGTGTCAGTGTTTAGATACAAACACAACACAAACCTTATTAGACAAATGTTAAGCTTTTAGTGTTAAACACTATTTCAAAAAACATTATTGCAGTTTATACAAGAAAGCTGTATATTATCTGATTTTTGCTAGGCATACAGAACTTCAGTGGTTAAGGTATTGGGCTACTGATCAGAAAGTCATGATTTCAAATCCTGGCACGACCAAAGCTGCCACTGTTGGGCCCTTGAGCAAGACCCTTAACCAAAGTTTTATTTGCATCCTGTCTCAATTGTAAGTTGTTTTGGATAAAGCCAAATAAGGTAAATGTAAACAAAGTTATTGTAAAGGTGTAAAATATAATAATGATTAGGTGTTTCAAGAGTGGATTTTGCTAAACCACCTTATAGGCTGAGGCAGCAGGGTCAGTGAAAATTTTATTGAAGAGGTGGAAGACAGAAAGCTGGAAAAGCAAAGCATCCATCTTCAGGTCCACAGCAACACGGTAAAGCATGCGGGCAATGCAGTGGTTGGTATGTGGTGTGTTTGTCGAGTACGAGCGCAGCAACACCAAATACGGCCGAACAATGTTTGGGTTTGCAAACCTGGTGAGGAAAAAAAAAACAGTCCTTTCTGAATTCACATTATTATTATTATTATTATTATTATTATGACAGTTATAAACAAGTTATGAGCAAGTGTAGATCTGTATTTCCATTATGCAAGTGTTATACTGAGTAAACTGACTGAAAGGGCAATACTAAGTTTCCTATTGCTCTTCTTTAGGCCAAACAGTAATTAGCTTTGTATGGAAATGAATGTCATGGAAGTCAATAAGCCTGTCCTGAAACTAAGCACACCAAAAATTGACACCTGGTGTTTAAAAGCAAAGTGTTTAAAAAAAAAAAAAAAAAAGTCAAAACATCTGGCAAAACTGGTGACTGAGAACTTTAATTCTGAATGCCTCTGCACTCACCTCTTGATAAAATCCAAAAAGTTGAACTCCGTTTCAGACACGCGCACAGTCTCCAGTTCTTCTTCCTCATCTAGTTCTGCCCCTTCCTCATCCTCGTCCACTGCAGGTTCTGCCTGAACTGGTCCTGAAAAACAAAGGAACACACACATTCAGCATATTATAGTTATTTCTGAACATTTTTTACTTAGTAAGCTTAGAGCCAGTTACTGTTTATGTCCCAGATCAAATATATAATTAATTTCACAATCTGCATACTTCTCTACACAAGCTTTTACTAGACCATTCTGTGTATTCTCACTGCACTGTCTGATTTGAAATGATGAAACAGGCTATTTAGAGATTAGCTTACTAGGAAGTTCAGCGAAGAGAATCTGCTTCAGAAGATCAAGCTCTTCTTCAGGTTCCACCTCAGCAGAACCAAACACGTCTCCCTCTGGCCACACCTCGCTAAAAAAGAGGAGTAAGGGGGTATAGGAGGTATTCAGAGGGTAATACACAAATAGAGAGCTTGAGTAAGGGAGAAATGTGCCAGTAATCAAGGAGTAAGCTTACATGGACAATAAATGCATAAATGAGTCAATAATTTCTTACAAAATACATAAAATACCAGAACATGTGAGCATGTTTGTTACGCTGATAATTCCACCAGAGCAGAAAGTGCCTTTCTTAAGATTCCGCTCCGCAAGCTTAGACTGCTCAACCAACCCAAAACGCACTTTGTGATATGCTGGTTTGAGAAATAACCAATAGTGTTTATGGAAATAAAATAACAAATATCAAATATTCTTTTTCAGTTACTGCCTTATATATTAGTTTACAAATGGGCTAGCTAGACTGTTACATTCAGGGGCGTATCCTGGCCTGGGCATTGAGGGCTGTAGCCCCAAAGATTTTTTCTTTAGCCCCGAATAATTCTCCACTTGGAACGGGTTGTCACTATGTAACTGAGCGTCAGTAAAAGAAGACGGCAGTGTTTTAATTTTGTATCTTCATTGAACGGAGGCAAGCCCAATCAGACAGGGCTTACACGAAAATAGCTGGAAATACTTATTGGCTTATACGTTTTATTGGCTGACAGGTCTCTATTCTGCCAAACACTAGCTCACACAGTCAGTCAGTGAGGGAAAAGTGGATATACGCTGATGTTTTACATTTGTTTTTTTCAGTAAAGGTGTTGAAACTGAAACACTAACCTCCCCTCATGCTGAGCAGGAAAACAAGGTGAGTAAATGTCTATATGAGTTCCAAGTTACATGAACATATGAGCAGAGCATAAGAACAGCTAACATACTTTGCATGGCACTGTAGCAGCTAAACCCATACAATGATAGCTTAGTTGTGCCTCCCCTTGGCTACCGACACCAAACTAGCTATTCTCATGTTATATAGCCAAAAAGTTTTAAATTTTATCGGTCTGGTAGTCCTACAAACAGTGATAACGCCCGAAGCAGGTTTTATGATAACTCCAACTTTTTGTCCAATTTTCACATTTGTAAGCAATTAGCAGTCTATTTAGAAGTACATTTTTAAAAAATGTTTTTGATGGAGAAGAATCTGGGCTCAGTCCCGCATGATTAATATAACCAGGGGCATTTGCTGGACTGTTAATCATTTTAATTTAATAAAATTAAATAAATCCATAAAATTAATAAAAAAGGCACAGCCTGTAACTGAATGTCACCCACAAATATCATCATCATTATTATTATCTCTACTACTGTAATTGAGGCATTTATTCAAGCAATGTATTACAAACAAACAAGTATACTACAGAGAAATTTCATGTCAGAGCTTTGTTTTACCGGTGAGTGTGAGCGGTACATGAGCGGAGCGTTTGCTTGGGCCATGAGCGACTGAGCGGAGTGCACACAGATAGAGCGGAATATTGAGCGGAGTGCCCCACCGTTCCGCTTCGCTCACATGCTCTTTAATGTACACGACTCTACAGTTTCTTTATACTCTGCCAATAAACTGACTGAAGAGCAAAGAGAACGCGATGCAGAATTACATCTGACTTCTGCATTTTTAACATGGAGTCACTTTCGGAGCATATATTTTTAAGCAGTTTGCTTTCAGAATATCCAAGTTCACCATTTCTGAATATAGGGTAAATGCAACATTTTCTTTAATGATTTAATGATGTCATTTACATAGTGGCATGCTTTACCGTGCAGCTCGCAATAACCCAAGTGCTTCCGGACCAGTGCGGGCGAGTAAAGCATCCTGAATACGAATCATGGCTTCAGTCCGCTGCTCAGTAACAGGAACCTCAGAAGTGGCATCAAAGGGCACAGCACTCTCTCTCAGAGCTTCTGATAACTGCAATGGTTTTATAGGTTAATTTTTAAATTGAATCCATTATAATTGAATGTTTAGGCATGCAGAATTCACTTAGAAATTCATCCTGTGCTGATACAAAGAAAATCAGTTGAATTTGTGTGTGTATAGTGTATATCGTTCAAATAAAGTACTAGTACTCATTGTAGGTTCAGTCAATTATCTTATATGTTATTACTAGAAGGCCAAGTTGGAAATCAAATCTGATGCTTCAAGTCTGATCGCTGCTTGTTATAGTTCTATCTTGATGAAGAGCTGATTTGAGATATTGACATTTCAGCTAGCAAAACTCTACAATCCAGAAATGTATATTTACAGATCTACAAGGTCTACATTTTAAGGTTACTTTAAATTTACAATAGCGAAATTCTGAGACATTTAGAAAGTGGATTTTTGAACACTGGCCAAATACCATTAGAACCTCACTATTATATAAGATCAAATACTGTTTGGTTTTATAAGGCTACTGTTTGTTTCTTACTCTTATCTCTTTATCTCTAATAAATGGTATAGCTGAGTAGAGAAAGATTTGGGGCCTATTAAGACCACATTATAATCATATACGTTTTTGAATAAGTTTTATTTTTCTCATTGTATTCTCTAAGATCTAAAACACAAGATATTCCCTTTTTAAAATCTGAAGTTGTTCCTACATAAAATATTTTATGATGAAATTTCATTTACATCAAAATACATCAGAACATACAATTCATGGTTCTATGCAATCATCTTGGAATTGCAACACTTGAAATTTCTAGCACATCAAGTCATACAGGTTAACAGCCCTGATATGCACATAAAATAGAAGAAACAGAGAGGAATAAGCAGTCATGGTCCTTTATGACATTCATTTAAATACAAAACTGTATACTTTACATTAACACTTAAAAAGGAAGCAAAGCTTAAAAGACATACCTGAAAGCCAGAGGCCCTGAGCTCCTGAGACACAATTTGCCATGTTTCCTCCAGTGCTTCTGGAGTATTCTGTTCCTGCACATTTGAATTCTTTTTCTTCTTTCTCCTTTTTGTCTTCTTTTTCTGAGAGAGAGAGAGAGAGAGAGAGAGAGAGAGAGAGAGAGAGAGAGAGAGAGAGAGAGATAAAACAGAATATGAGTAACTGCAACGAGTCAGTTTTTACTAGGGGTTTAGCGATACATTGTGACACGATGCACCACTATGCAAAAATTGTGACGATGTGCACCTGACAGTTGAAATCAGCATTCTATTAATTATGTATATAATGCAGTTGCCCTGTTTGAACACCAGAAGTCCCAATCTACACATAGAGTTAAAATATATACAGAGCACGCTGGTCACATGATTGTATTCTTTCGCTGAGAACCAGCAAGGTCTGCACTTGTGAAATCCAATAGACTAAAACTAGGTGTTTTAGGCTAATTTTACAGGAGCTTTACATTATGAGAATATACAGAAAAAAACGCACTAACAAGACGCTTGTGGGTTTGATTATATTTACATATATCCCCTGTATCACAGCACACAAGAACTTTGAGGCAGTTTGCCTCAATCAAGATGTTTTATGGGCTGCTCTTGTCAGCCTCCATGACTGGGAAAGTGCTGGGGCTAGTAGCCAATTCTTTTTGTTTAATGCTGGAGTGTGGTTCAGAGTGCTCAAGCGCAACCATTCTACGTCATCGACTCAGAGTACATTACGCATGTAACGTAATGGTGGCCTCCGTAGGTTAAAATATGTATTACAACATTAAGGATTTTTGAAATAGCTAAAATATTTCATGTGTTTCTAACAACGTATTTTAGGAGAGGGCAATTATTGCATGTTAAGGCCTACAAGTCTTCATAGTCGGGTTCCTTTTAAGTTCCTCATTTATCTGTGTGACAACCCAGCTCCTTTGAAATAATCACAAAAGGGCAGTAAATATCCTCATTGTGAAATTTCCCTCAATTGCCAATAGGACAGTGAGTTTTCCCTCCGAGTTTTCCCCTGAATTTACCAACATCGGTGTGCTCACCTGCACAAGCAGATTGTTTCGGCCCTTGCAGAAACGCTCGAGCATTCGTAAAAACAGATGCGTCGATTCGACCAAATCACGAAGAAATGAGCACGGCTGCATTCTCTCATCAAACTTCCGCAAGAGTGTGAGGAAAATCTCCCTGAACTCCATCAGATAGAAGATATTACCTGTAAACAGTGAAGGTAAGATTATTAGACACTCCAAAATAATATATTTAAATAAAATGGACTTATTTTTCCAGACTCCTCCACCTCAGCTGCTGATAGAACATTAAACCCAGCAATATACGGCAAACAGAAATCACCAAACCCTTGCCAAACATTCTTAGCATGGCAGGACACACCGCTCTGGAGAAGAAATACTGTGTATACACCAGGTGCTGCTAGGCTACTCTGTAGCTGTCCCATCAGAAAAATGGTTTGTTGTCTTTTGATATTAAATATTCTGCCCGATCATTATTTGTATTATACTTATTTAAAACTTATAACATCCCTCTTTCCACATGAAAGCAGAAATATAGCTGAATTGGCTGATTCTTTAAGCGAGCTGTCATATGCTCCAGAGCAACCAAGAGACGTAAAATATGCACTTAAAGGGCTTTTAAAAGTCATTAAAATATTTTAATATTTGATGTTTCTTACTCTTGATAACATTTGCACTCTGGCGGATGTTCTCGTCTTTAGAGTGATCCATTTCATTTACAGTTATCAAGAGCTCTTGGTAGGCCTTCAAAGCCAAATGCATCCTAAAAGATAAAATATATATATATTCATTATAAATAAAATTCACATAATTTATTTAAATGCTAAAAAGTTATGGAGCAGCAACAGACTGTTCATTCTGACCTGCGAGACCATGATGTAGCCTCTTTGCGATCAGTTAGCATCATCTCATAGTAGTTGGTGATGTTCTTCTCTATGAAGTGGAAGGCACGGATGGAGAGGGTCTCAGAGACAAGCTCAGGCTTGCAGCCATTTCCACGGTTAAAGGCCATGAAGAAGCTTAGAGCCCACAGGTAATACGTCTCATCATGCTGCTGGCCCTGTTCACGAATTAATGACTCCTGAAAAAAGAGGTACAAATGAAAAAGAAAGAGGAGACAAACAAGGAGAAAACAGTCAGAATCAAAGGTGTCATAGAGAAATGTCCTGCTTAGGACAGGAGTCAAACAAACCTGTGTACATGGCAGCATGAATGAACATAAAAAATAAAATAATGCACATACAGAAATAATAACATGCAGGTATAATAAAAAAAAAGAGGAAAAAGGGTCTTTTATGGTTATAAATGATTTAACATTAGTCCCATTTTATGTGGGCTGAGTTTCCTAAAACCTTTGCAGCACAAAGATATTTGCTAAACGGTAGAGTGAGAGTTGCATTATACACTCTCCCTACCAGTTTAGATCTAAACTTTACCATGCTTTTGGGAAACTGGGCTCTGAAGTGTTTAGTCACATTTTCTCCAGTCTATAATGCTTCATTAACAATTTTTCATAGCAAACAATGTTCTACTCCATTTGTTTCACTTCCGTACTTCACTTCAAAACAAAAAGGATAACAAATTTTATTTGGATTGAAATGATGGCCACCTTGACAAGGTACATGAGTCTATTGTAGCAGTTCTCCAGGAAGTCTACGCAGAATTCACGCAGGAAGATCCGTACGTTCAGGACAGAGCGCCGCTGGGTCTCAGTGTCTCGGGCCCTCTGTTTACGCTTGGGCACACGCCTCACGGCCTTCCCAGAGTCATGAGAATAGTTCTTAAACTGAGATAGGAAAAAGAGAAACACTAGAGAAAATAATACCTGGTGAATTCCCCATCCCACCCCCCCTCACATCCTACACTAATTTTTGTTTCTGTTACAAGTTTGTTAGTTAAAGACGGCTACTTTTAGAAATGATAGGCAAAGCCCACGCAATATTCTCGCCAAAAAAAAAACTCAAAGGTTTTTGTTTTAAATTTTGGTTTCATGTGTGCTGCTCCTTCTGTCACTTTTATTGAAAATTAATGTGGAAGAGTAAGTGTTCACATCAAAGTGACAAAAAGTAAAGATAATTTCGCTGCACTTTAATTGTACACGTGACAATAAAAGCTGTTATCCTTCCTTTCTTTCTTTATTTTAGTAAAGCAGAAAT
Source organism: Cranoglanis bouderius (assembly GCA_023630585.1). Lineage (NCBI taxonomy): Eukaryota > Metazoa > Chordata > Actinopteri > Siluriformes > Cranoglanididae > Cranoglanis > Cranoglanis bouderius. Next base: position 10,601,063 of record CM042572.1, read on the forward strand.
AATTTAGTTTAATTTAAAAAAATGAAATATATTCCAAGAACAAAATTCTTCATAATTCAAAACAGCTCATACCCAAAGTCTCCTCCATTACACACTTTATCATACAGAAGCCCTACTACTATGGGGCTTGCAGTGCATAACTACACTGTGCCAAACTAAAACGTAGTTACAATGTATTAAACATGGAAGTAATACAACTTTGAGTTTCATCTAAAATCCACAAATCATAACTGCAATTAGTAAATAAATGAATCCCATATACACTAAATAAATACAACAATAATTTTCAATTGAAGCAAGTGTGTAATGAAGACATGTTTACACAATGATAATCTGGCAGCTATTAGCTATTTCTTACATGTCTTGGCTAGTCAACTACAGTTGGGAACAAGAGGAATATTTTGTAAATTTCATTATATGGTCAAACTACTCCTTTATTTTTATTGTAATTTACTCACGTTGTGGAGTCCTTGGTGGAAAATGACATCTTTCTCACCAATAGACTTTAATCCCTGGACCACATATGAGCCTCGAAAACGTGAATGCCTGAGACAGAGAGAACATGACTCTTCATGAGCTTCATTAAAAACTCAAACATCAGCATGTCATCACATTAGCAGTACAACACATAAGTGTATGTGAGCAGAGGTGAGCAAATGTAAATTCCTTGCATGTTTATCACCACACCATAATGTGCTTGATTGGCCCTTCGAGGGAAAACCGCTGCCTTCATGCATATTTTGCATTAAAAATATTTTTATATACACTCACTGAGCACTTTATTAGGAACACCTGTACACCTATGCATTCATGCAATTACCTAATCAGCCAATCATGTGGCAGCAGTGCAATGCATAAAATCATGCAGATACAGGCCAGCAGCTTCAGGTAATGTTCATATCAACCATCAGACTGGGGGAAAAATGTGATGCCAGTGATTTTGACCATGGCATGATTGTCAGTACCAGACGGACTGGTTTGAGTATTTCTATAACTGCTGATCTCCTGGGATTTTCATACACAACTCTAGAGATTACTCAGAATAGTGCAACAAAGAAAAAAACATCCAGTGTGCAGCATTTCTGTAGATGTAAATGTCTTGTTGATGACTGGTTCGAGCTGACAGAAAGGCTACGGTAACTCAGATAACCACTCTGTACAATTGTGGTGAGCAGAAAAGCATCTCAGCCATGCACAACAAATCAAACTTTGAGGCGGATGGGCTACAACAGCAGAAGACCACTTCAGGTTCCATTTCTGTCAGCCAAGAACAGAAAACTGAGGCTGCAATGGGCACAGGCCCACTAAAACTGGACAGTTGAAGACTGCAAAAATGTAGCCTGGTCTGATGAATCTTGATTTCTGCTAGGCACTCAGATGGTAGGGTCAGAATTTGGCGGCAATAGCATGAATCCATGGATCCAACCTGCCTTGTGTCTACAAAGGCTGGCGGGGGTGGGGAATGTTTTGTTGGCACACTTTGGGCCCGTTAATACCAATCAATCATTGCTCGAGTGCCACAGCGTATTTGAGTATTGTTGCTGACCATGTGCATCCCTTCATGGCCACAATTTACCCATCATCTAATGGCTACTTCCAGCATGATAATGCACCATGTCAAAAGCAAAAATCATCTTAAACTGGTTTCATGAACATGACAATGAGTTCAATGTTCTTCAGTGGCCTTCCCAGTCACCGGATATGAATCCAATAGAACACCTTTGGGATGTGGTAGAACAGGAGATTCACAGCATGAAAGTGCGCCTGAAAACTCTCCAGGAATTGCGTGATGCAATCATGTCAACATGGACCAGAATCTCAAAGGAATATTTCCAACATCTTGTGGAATCCAAGAATTGAGGCTGTTTTGAGAGCAAAGGGAGGCCCTACCCCAGCATTAGTACTGTTCCTAATAAAATGTTTGATGAGTTTATGTTTGAAAGAGTACTTGAATTATCACTCAAAACCACTGTAATTCACTTAAGTTTCACTATGAAGCATATTTGTTACTGCAGTATCCATATAGGCAGGAGCGCTGTATTAATAGTGTAAACTGATGATGCATTTGAAATACCACCATGTTATTTTTAGAGTTGTACCCATTTCAGTACTTATTTCCATGACAAAAGTTAAACAGGCACAAACTAAAAATACAGTATATAGATGTTAGCTTTGCGTGTCAGACATTAGTCTCTCAATATTATACGTTTGTGTTTTCTGTTCTGACTGTCAACAGATTTCCTAAAGCAGTAATACAATTCATTTGTTGTGGGGGGTAAAAAAACCAACCCTCCCCCCCATTTTTTGTATTGTACAACATATTTTTTGTGTTGCGTTGGCAATGATTCAGGGAAACATCAACAGACTGATGCTGTCTTTGATCAAGAATTGTCATTACAAAGTGAAGCAGTCGATTTAGCTCACATGACTGCTTCCCAGAAGTTATCTGTGTTTGGGTAAATCCCAAATTGCTTACAATTTGAACATATAGGGCACTACATTGTTTGGAGAATCCATTATTTCAGTGCTTACGTGATGCAAAATATAATTTCATTCAAAACATCCTAATTTACCTGGTTCCTCTCTGTAGCGTGCGGCTCCGCTTCTCTGCCAGCTCTTTCTGTCTGAGAGCTTCTAGCTCTTGTGTATCTTTCTGTTTCTCCTGTGTGGAGCGGCTCTGTCCTGCACTCACCAGCACCTCAGGAGTCTGTAGAGAGCAAAGATGATACACAGAGGACAAACGCACAACAGCATTAAAATGTGTAACAGAACATGCAGTAGAGAACAAAATATATTTAGAAAAGTTTAAAACTTCCTAAAGCATACATTATTTGGTTCAGTAAAACAAAACATTCACTAAACAATCTTGGAACTGGACACAAAGATGGCACACTAAATCAGAGGTCAGGAAACTATGGCTCGCGAGCCATATATGGATCCTTCAGTGATTTCCCTCTGCTGTTGAGCCATAGGCAAAAAAGGAATTACGAAAGCTAGTGTGTCAAACTCTACATACATTACATTTTAAAATATCACATAATTCTTAATCGATGCCCGTTTGTCATGTATACACCAACCTGTGGCACAACAAGCTCAGATTTCACTGGGCAATGTGAAGCAGAGTGGTAATTTCCCGGTCTAATTCATAAATCGGTTGAAAACTACATAGCCAGTCCGTTTTAATTTTTTTTTTAACAAAGGTTAAATGGCTAACAGACAGATGAATTTGCATATTTGGAAGTCACATTAATGGTAAGTAGTGTTCAATTTACTCTTAATTACGTACTGTATCTTGTATTGATTTTCCATTTGATGAAACTATCATAATTGAGTTAAATGACATCCAAGTGCCACCTACAGGCCTATTAGGTGAAGTGCATGCTGTTAGGTCAGGAACATGCAAACTGTCAAATGGTCTTTATTACATTACCACTTTTTGCAATTATGCAATAACAGTAAAGATAATAACTATAATAAGAAGAAGACATATATAAAACATCAAAAAATATGTTAACTTTTCTCTGGCTCTTTAAAGAATAAATCATAACTTTTTTGGCTTTTATGGCTCTGCCAGCTGAAAAAGTTCCCGACCTCTGCACTAAATCATTGGACATACCTGATCTCTAAACATGAGTGAGATGATCTCCAGCACATGCATGCTCCACTGCTGCTCACTCTGAGCGCTGGCCAGGAACTTCACCAAGTCATCCATCCCGCTCATGTGGATCGCCCACAGCAGCTTATCATGTACACTGGCATCATCATCCACATTCTACAGGGGGTGGTAATTAAGCCAGAGAATTAAGAAATGACAATTTAATGTGTAATAACTGGGATAATAAGTGGGAACTCACTGTAATTTAGCAGAGATATAAACAAACATTACAGGTTTAATTTCAACACACTGAATTGACAAATGATATAAAGAAAGCTGGAATATACACTATAAGGCCAAAGGGATATGGATACCTGATCACTGAACATCCCTTTCCAAAACTATGGGCATTAATATGGACTTGGTCCCCCCTTTGCTTATGAGAAGGCTTTCCATTAAATTTTGGAGTGTGGCTGTTGGGATTTGTGCTCAGTCATAAGAACACAAATGGTTGGGCAACTGATGTCCGTCAAGAAGTCTTGGCACAAAGCTGGTGTTCCAATCCATCTCAAAAGAGCTCAGTGGGGGTCGTAGTCCTGTGCAGGCAACTTGATTTCATCCACTCCAGCCTTGGTAAACTATGTCTTCATGGAGCTCTCTTTGTGCACAGGGGGACTGTCATGCTGACAGTGAAGGGAAACTGTAATGCTACATCACACAGAGACATTGCGGACGATTGTGTGTTTCCAACTGTGTGGCAATAGTTTGGGGGCACATCCATATATGGTTGTTATGGTCAGGTTTCTACAGAATTTTAGTCATATAGCATATATGCAGCCTTATATAAACATATACAAGTTTCAAGAACAAGCCGAAACTCGAACCTTTTCCTCATTGGGGTCAGCAGGGATGTGCAGCACATTTCTGACAAGCAGCAAAATCCTCTCAATCAGCAAGTTATCCTCCTCCTGTCTCTGTTCCCAATCCTGATAGAGAAGGAAACAAGAGGAGAAAAGATATGAGATAGAGCAAGACATGGGTCACTATGGGTGTTTTCTCTTGTACATTCAAAACCAGAAACTTGCCTACTTTTTTTTCCTCACCAACAAAACAAACTCTTTTACATGCATTCTGCATACATTCTATTTGGTTGATGGAAAATGTTTTGATGCCTTCACCTACATGAGGCCAGCACTGACTGGACATATTGGGTTCCATTCAGCAACACTCACCAGTTGCAGCAGGTTGTACAGCGTCTCACTCAGGACTGTAAACACTTTCTCATTTGCAAATGCCTAGAAGCAGAATAGATTGATAAATATTCATATCTACTAATATAATCACACTCTAATTTAGAGCACTTTACTGAAATTGGCTTTACCTCCTTATATCCTTGTAGATAAGTCACCACTTGGAGGAAATGGTGTCGGAAAGTGGCATCATTTGGGATTTTTCCAAAGCAGAGAAGTGCAGGCTGGGTCAAGTTCACCATGAGCCTGCAACCAAATGTAAGCAAATTTACATTAAAACTTTCTCAGGAGGCTAATCTGGTGCCGTGCTTGATACCATATTCTCGACTGACTTCCATTCAGACACATCAAGTGCCCTTAATATGTCTTTAGTTTAACATAAACTCACAGAGAAGTGAACAATAAGAACAAGATACATACAGTATTTCCCACACATACCCAATCATATGCTTTTCCATTAAAAACACATTTTATTTATTAATCTGTTCCATGGAATTAACAATACTTTGGGGTCAGCGCACAAAGAGAGAGAGACACAGAGAGAGAGAGAGGGAATGAGAGAACTCAAATTGTTTAGCAAGTGAAGAGAGACAGAGTATGACTGTAAATTAAGTGGGCTTTTTTTTTTTTTTTTTTTTTAAACTTTGACATATCTACAGGTCATATAAATCATCCGTAAAAATATATACTAATACTACTAGGACATGACACCCTTTTGCCCTCTCGTTCAGTTCCCCAATCCCCAAGTACATTGCACATATGATATTTCATATTCTGATCATTTCACTATATCACCATCCCCTAATCTCAGGTTTGGCAAATATACCTGATGCAGGCATCAAACAGAGGCTTGTCCTGTCCATGCTGTATTATGATAGGTAAAAGGTCATTCTGGAGGATCTGGCCAGCTCCCAGCTGCTGTCTGACGTCCCTCGACTCATCCTCATGCCTCAGGTAGCGAATCAGGTCTTTTACACTCTCTGAGAGGTCACATAGTTGGGAGACAAATAAAGCAGTGAAATATCAAAAGCAATCAAATATCATGAAACACTCGACTCGTATTTAATTGGATCTGCCTTTTTTGTTTTGTGAACGGACTTTAATGCGTATTTTAACCCGTGATGTAGACTGACATGTCACAGACACAAAATTATCTTCGATATTCAAAGATTTGATATCGGGATTGTGTTGAACAATGTAAATGGGATCGGTGCCAACCTTGTTATTAAGTTCATTAGTACTGAGTGTTCCAAAGGAAATATATGATAAACATAGCCTTTAAAGAAGTTACTATAGATTGTGATGGAAGTCATTATGTGAATTAATGTTCTAAAATGTGACTCACCTAAGCAGTCAGGCTCTTTGTGGTATTTATCCCCCTCCAAATACCCGAGAGCACTGCAAGTGGCCAACAGTTCACAGTCCATCATGCACAGATCCACACAACACTGCGCTTCAATCGGGAAAATTCAGGCTCAAACTGCGAGGCAGGGCGACACGAAGAGCAAAATGAAACAGAGGATACACAACACAAACCACAGAGCATGATTTCAAAACCATGACTGTTCCTCTGTGTATTAAATGAAGCTCATACTTATAAACTTAAAATAACTGAATTAACAGAACAAATGCATAAATGCAACGCTTATAAAACGACTGTTATTAGCACAACAGCTAGCTCAGAAGACTAGAGCTTCACTGAATACACAGTTAGCAATGAGCTCGGAATTACAACTTACCACAGACAACTGGGTAGGTAAAACAAACTAACTTTTAAAGACTATATATTTAAAGAACAGCCTTCCTTTATGTTTATAATTTTTATTTTAGAGGCACCGCCGAATTTCTAAGGACAGTTATTGATTATTTGGAGCACCATAGCTCTTCAGTCTTATCTGGCAAACAAGTCGCGCTTACAGAATATCTCGCGCGCAAAACTGTAACATTTCACACGCGCGCGCGTTCTACAGGCTGCCCGGAAGTTGAATTCAGAACGAGTGACGCAGTTTTAAAGGGACCGTCATACACAATATGTAAAATGTGGAATCTGGTTAATCAGGGTATCTTCCGTTCATTCCATATCCGTCTTCAATTAAAAAAAACGGAAAACGAAAAATCAAATCGTTTTTTTTTTTAATTTATCATTTTAGTCCTAAAATGAAAAAAAAATTAAGACGGACTTTAAAAAGAATGAATTGATACATTTTTCTATATTTTGTTTCTCAATGTTACTTCTTAAAACTAAATTATGAAAAATGAAATAAAGAAAATCTAAAAAAAGCTACATTTTCAACGGAGCTACTTTTTCCTCATCGGCATTTGCAAAGGTCAACGGCAGGGGGAGGCAAAGACGCGGCAACGAAATTAAAATGACATCTTTAGCAGGACACACAGATGTGATAATAAATATGATTAATAATCATAAGACTTACGAAAATATTTCTGCGCACCTATCCGAAGTGGCCGTACAGAAATGCTCTGCAATGAGTGTTCGCAGATTTGGGCATTTTTTGGTCATCTTTTGGTCATCTTATCAAAGATTAAAGCCAGTAAAAAAAAAAGAAAAAAGAAGCCGCATTCCACTGTTACAAGTGTCACATGTTTACCTGTTTCATAATATGACACTAATATGGCAGCTCTTTATTAGTGACTGGTGTTTGTTACAAGTAGTCAGAAGCTTTGTTACAAGTTAAGAGTACATATACTCTTGAATACAGTATACAGCGTGTCACTAACCTTTGTGTATTCTGCAAAAGCAGTGAGGTGTCGTTTTAGTGAAAATAGTATTAACTGCCGCATGTACAACATTACTTACAGTACTACTGTACTGACGATACTACCGTTTAAAAAATACAGTGGCATCGGCGGTATTTTGAAGCTTTATTTTATCACAATACTACCGTAGTACCGGTATACCGTGCAACCCTATAATAAATATACACAACTCAATAGGAAAATGTTTATTTCAAATGTTTATTTACGTTTTTGTTTTTGTCCACTCTCGACCACCTGATTATCTAAAACTTAAGATTTAAGCTCCGCCTGATTTACAATCACGCCACGCCATAGTGTATATCCCTGAAAATCTTTTTTCCCTTAAATATATGTCAGTTTGATTGTCGTTATGATATCCGGCATATACAGTGTACATGTCAGTTTCCTTTATAACCTTTATATACCTTCAAAATCACACTAACTAGAATGAAACACATTAAACTGTGAAATGCACTGTGTATTATTAACACACTCAGATTTTTCTGTGTTCCTGAAATTTTATCTCTAATCAAAAGAATATTACAGAGGAACTTTCCCAAAAATGTGATTATTTTGTATTTTATGTTAGATTTTATACTGGGGGGGAAAAAAGTAAAAAAGTAATTTTAGAACAGTGCACGGTATATTCTTGATTAAATAAACAGTAAAGAAATTGCTAAACACTTAATAAAGAATGTGTCTTCACAGTGACATACATTTTTGATTTCTAATAACATCAAAAGGCTAGATTTTTGCAAATTTATGCATCTTTAATTAGACAAAGCCTCATTTGCATAATGTCAATTTCTTTGGGGAAAAAAAATCCACTATTAAAGATATTTGCAAGAATATCAGCAATCAATCAACTGACTGTGCATTATTATTATTATTATTATTATTATTATTATTATTATTATTATTATTGCTATTATTATTATTATTATTATTATTATTATTATTATTATTGTTCTCTGGGAAGTTTAAGATCATCTGCTGCTCTCAGCTAATAGCGTGCTAACGAGGAGGATGGATGATTTCATCAAGACCACACTGATGCATGACAAACTCTGACTCTTTGTGAACACGTGATGAATTTGTACCTTTCACACTTTCACCTGTTTCGTTGAGTACAGCTAATACTAAACATGTTAAGGAAGGAATAAAACAATCAGCGGCAATCAGCGACAGGATGGTGTGATGAAGCGGAGTCACTTTTGCCATTAAAAAAGTCGATTATTTTTTTCTAACAGCACGTTATTCCACCTTAATTACTGTATAACACACCAATCTGAAAACTTGTGTCAGAAAACGTAACGTTATGGCTTTACCTCTGACAGTTACAAAGCGCTGACACTGGAGACTCCTTCCATAAATGTGAATGAGCTGTTACTTCCATGTGAATGAGCTGTTACTATAGAAACGATAACGTACTAGAACGAGTGCAATAATTTAAATCTGCGCTACTGTCAGAGCTGCTGTTAGAGAAAACTAATCAACACCTTCTGACCTATCAGAATTTGTGTTTAGTCTCTATACAGATTTATTTATCAACTCTGTATGGTCACATGGTCTTCATGGTCTAATGATGTGTCTGATCAGAGAAGGTCTTTGTGAGCAGCTTAATTAAGTATAAAACCCATATGCAATCCGAAGAAATGAAACCCATATGCAATCTGAAGAAACATCAGATATTATATACTTTATAATTTATTATAAAGTTGTAATTTATTCCCTCTGATTTTCTCCCTAATTTAGTCATGGCCAATCAGATCCCACCCTTCCCAATCACTAGACAGCTACCATCCAGGGAGGGCGAAGGCTATCACGAGCTTCCTCTGAGGCATGTGAAGACAGCCGACTACATCTTTTCGAACTGCTGCTCATGCAGCGTCAGGGGGTGGTTTAACACTCTTGGAAGAAAGCGCTATCCGCCCACTTCTGCATGCATGAGCTCACAGACACCCATGATAGGCTCGTGTCACTGTGATTGATAGGGGAGAGAGAGTATGCCACCCCTCCCTCCCTGACAGCACCACCAGTTTTGCTCTATTCTGATATCTTTACCACCCAGTGCACAAATTTGCTGTACTGGATATTTATGTCTGCACAAAACATCCAATTTTGTGCTTATGAAAAGGATCATGTTTTGGGGAAAAAATGCAATTTGAGAGCTCATTACCGATCTCATGATGTTTAATCGCCCCTCTGTTCGCTGTTCGCTGCCTTCTAAACATTTATATTGAATACAATTTAAAAGCAAGATCTCAAGATGGTGTTCAGGAAAACGGCCGCCTAAAGAGCAGAAATAAATTTGCTGCTGCTGTGTTTAGGTGGATATTAATGTTTTAATTCTGCAGTGTGTGATTTAAACAGATCACCACACACTGACACGGCACTCTAGCAGGACAAAGATCTCTCGGTTTGATCAATGGTACGTCACGCAGTCGGATATTTCCACTCTGAGTTTTTGTCTTTTTAATATTTGTAAGTGAATTAATTGTTTCTTTCTAACATTGTAAAGCTGGTCACCGGTAAAAAAAAAATCAGCCTTCAACTTCCCATTTGAGCAAATAATATAAGCAGTATATTTTGTCATTAAACACATTTAAATCATTTCATCTTCAAGGAGAAAGAAGATTCAGGTTCCTACACCACTCCAATCATACAGTTCACAAAGCACCTCAGTGTTACATAAGGAATAAAACACTCAGTGTCATACTGTTATAGAAATATAATCAACAATGTAGTGAAGAGGAGTTACTGTTAGAACCCTGAAGTTGATTATTTTCCTATAACAGCACATCACAAAGTGTTTTATTCCTCTTATATCACAGCAACTTACCAATGATTACAATCTTTTATGTATTAAAGAATGAAATGTAATACTAATTATTTGTTTGTAGTTACATTTATTGTTGTGAAACATCCGCAAAACGAGATTCCACTCCCTGTAATCACTTATGTTACAGCAGCTATAAACAGCCTCTTATTTCTCTCTCAAAGTTAATAAGACAAAAAATAATAATAAACGCAGCTTGTCATGTTACCGAGAAACCGCACATTTTTACCCACAATTTTTAATCTGTTTATGTGGCGTGTCCTCCGTACACATCCCTCTGAATAAGCTGTCACTATAGAAACATATTAGATCATGTATAATACTGCCGTGACCTACAACTTGATGATTTCAAACATTTGAAACATTTTTTTCTCTTAAAGTTTTGAAAGAGAGCTCGGGAGTTCTTTAAACCTTCGTTGGATTCATGAAGATGCAAACTATCCTGGCAGAATGCCAAAACATGAAATTCTGAAAGTGTCAGCCGTTTATAAGGAGTTTTTCTCTTTCTTTCTTTTTTAGTGTGTGTTTGTGAGGGGACGGGGTCGAGTCTAGTTTAAAAAGGGAATGCATGTGCATATATTTATTCGTTTTTGAACCTTTGGGGCATTTTGTGTCATTATTACTATCTGGAACACCCAGGATACGCCCACCACACTCAGACAGAGACGGGTTTATGAAATCTACTACAGCAACCATTTCCTTTACCTTTTCACCCATGGGGAACACATCAACTTCCCATCGCCATTATAAACAGGATGTGAGTTCAGGTAAAGAAAGCATTGGGTTATGGGACAGAACAGAGCAGCTTTAGCTAAAAAGGTAAAAAAAAGTGTGTGTGCATGTTTGTTTCTGTGCATATGGGGAAAAGAAAATGTGCTTATTTGTGTCTAATTGAACACCTTTTGGAATGAGAAAGTGGTGTGTGTGTGTGTGTGCGTGTGTGTGTGTGTGTGAGAGAGAGAGAGAGAGAAAGAGAGAGAGAGAGAGAGAGAGAGAGAGAGAGAGACATTCCTTTACTCATTTAACAATTGTGGAACACCTCAAGTCTATGATTTCAAAACAGGTGTGTTTGTATGTGTGTGTGTGTGTGTGTGTGTGTGTGTGTGTGTGTGTGTGTGTGTGTGTGTGTGTTATATTTTGCATTTAAAAATCACTAATAATTACTAACTAAATGATGATAACCAAAGCAGAAAAACATAACATTAATAATGGCTAATAATAAGGTTAAATCAGTATTATACAGAGTATTACATTAAATATTCTGCAATAGGCGTCATGAATTATGTTTTAGAAATTATACAAAATAAAACAACGTTCTGGTCAAATAACTTTGACAGTGTTACGTTACCACAAGGAGGGAGGCAGGATGCACTCGCAGGCGAAATAGTCAGTTTATTAGGGACATACGAAAGTAAAGGAACATTCAAAAATAAAGGAACACTCAAAAGTAAAGGAGCATATACCAATCAGTCAAACAAAAATCCATCGAGTGTTCAGGCATAAATCCACAAATAAACAAGGCAAGAATCCACAAAATGACACGGCAGTAGTTCCAAAATGGCAAGGAGATAATCCAAAACTCACAAGGCAATAATTCACAAACTGACATGGCAGTAATCCCAAAATGGCAAGGTGATAATCCAAAAACTCACAAGGCAATAGTCCAAAATCCAGGGAACGTGTGGTAAACAAAAAACATAGAGGAATGTACCATTCCTTATCTTAACCGAGCGATATTCACTTGTCTTCATTCATAATCATTTTTAATACTCCGCGAGGAAGCGGACACAAAAAGGGGTTTAAATACACAAACAAATTAAAGACAAAGGACGTTACACTCAGAACACCTGGAACTAATAATAAAACAATAAATAGAAAACCAATGAAATAACGGGGGCGAAGACATAACATAAACCGGGGAACCAATAAACATACAGGAGGCAGAGACATGATGTAAACCCAAAACAAAAGCACATGGCAACGTAAACAACACGGGAGTCCATGAATATATAGTCCAGAGGGTTTTTGTAAATGACGCTTGCGCTACTCTTCCTAGTAGCGCAAAGCGTGGAATGCGGAAGTGCGCTATTTGCTAGCCTCTGCTAGCAGCGTAGCGAGAGGGAGACTCTAACAGACCCCCCCCCCCCCCCCCCCCCCCAAAGGCGCTCCTCCCGAAGCACCGAAAGCTCTGACTGTTCTGGTGGACCTGGGCCCCTGGGCAGGATCAGAACATCTGCCCCCCCCGACCCGAGGCTGGCGATGTTCAGTGTCCCGAGGCCAGAGCAGAGCGTTTCGGGTTGTCCCTTCGAATTTGGTCGAGAACTTGGTCGAGAACTTGGTTGAGAACTTGGAGCTGTGCGTGACCTGGTGTTTGGCTTGGATCTCGGAGCTGTGCATGACCTGGTGTTTGGCCTGGAACCAGGACTGGATTCAGACTTGGTACCTGGATTCAAGACAGACTCGGAGACAGACTTTGAAACAGACTGGGGAACGGGACAGAGGATAGGACAGAAAACTGGACAGAGGATAGGACAGAGAACTAGATAGAGAACTGGATAGCGAACTGGATAGGACACTGAACTAGGAATTGAATTGTAAACAAAATCAGAAATCTGACTCGGAACAGAACTGAAAACTTGACTCAAAGCTAAATTGGGAGAAGAGCTGGAAATTAAATTGGAACCAGAGCTAGAAATTAAATTGGCAGCAGAACTGGAAATTGAAGTGGAAGCAGAGCTGGAAATTAACGTGGAAGCAGAGCTGGAAATTGACGTGGAAGCAGAGCTAGAAATTGATGTGGAAGCAGAGCTAGAAATTAAATTGGAACCAGAGCTGGAAATTAAATTGGCAGCAGAGCTGGAAATTGAAGTTGAAGCAGAGCTGGAAATTGAAGTGGAAGCAGAGCTGGAAATTGATGTGGAAGCAGAGCTAGAAATTAAATTGGAGACAGGGCTTGAGACAGGGCTTGAGACAGGGCTGGAGACAGGGCTGGAGACAGAGGAGGAGACAGAGGAGGAGACAGAGGAGGGAACAGGAAAGGGAACAGGATCGTGTACAGAACTGGAAACTAGGCTGGAAACGGAGCTGGAAACGGAGATGGAAATTAAATCAGCAACCGAGCTGAGAATTAAAGCAAAAACAGGGCTAGAAATTAAATAAAAAATGGAGCTGGAAACTAAATCGAAAACGGAGCTGGAAACGGAGCTGGAAGCAGAGTTGGGAACAGAGTTGGAAACAGAGTTGGGAATTGGCCTTAAAAAACCACCGGAAACTGGACTGGAACCTGAATTTGGATTAGGACAGGAACCTGGACATGGAGTTGGACTAGGACTTAATTTAGGGCTAAAACATGAGCTAGAACTTGGAAAGGAGGTCATCCCATGGACCTCAGTCATGGACTTGACTTGAGAAGAGGTCAACCCGTGGACCTCTGACGTGAACTTGGTTTGGGAAGAGGTCATCCCGTGGACCTCTGACATGGACTTGACTTGAGAAGAGGTCATCCTGGGGACCTCTGACATGAGCTGGACAGGCAAGGAGGTTTCCTCGTGAACTTCTGGCAGGAACGTGGCTTGGGCGGAGGTCTCCTCGTGGACCTCCGGCGGGAACAGGACTGGAGTGGAGCACCCCCCTTGGGTCTCCAACAGGGACAGGACAGGAACGGTCTCCGGCTGGAGCTCTGGGGGTGCCCGCCTGTGGAGCCATTTATGCACCCGCCAGCTGCCCTTGAAACAGGCTTGAGAGCAGAAGTAGCTGCTCCTTACTCCCTGTTTCCTACAGGTGGGGCACTGTAGGCTGGCTGGTCGGGTGCATCCCTCAGTGGCGCACTTCTGGGTCTGGAGTTGAGAGGTGCAGGCTGCCATGTTAGCCCGCTCCCTCTCATAGTGGTCCAAGAATGACTGGCAGGGTTCACCGGGCAAGTGCACCTTGTTCAGGAAGGTTCTTATTTCGGGCTCAAATTCTGGGCTCCCAAATTCCTGGATCAGGAACTCCACGAAACCCGAAGCTTTTGCCAGTTTGGTGTACCCGCTGGCGAGGTGGGTCTCCGCCTACCAGCGGGCTGAGCCGACCAAACGGGACAGGAGGAACCGCGCTCATTGGTCCTCACTGGGCTTGCGGTCCTTTAGGCTGATGAAATATCCTTGGGCCTGCCAGAGAAAATATTGGGGATAAATGGAGAAACCATTGTAAGCCAGAGGAGGATGAATGCAGGCCCACTGGGAGAAGGAGACTGAGTCCATTGGAGGAACAAAAGCTGGGGCGCGGGGTGCCCTAATTTTCCCAGCTGCATCCATTTTTAGGCGGAGTATTCTGTTATGTTACCACAAGGAGGGAGGCAGGATGCACTCGCAGGGGAAATAGTCAGTTTATTAGGGACATACGAAAGTAAAGGAACATTCAAAAATAAAGGAACACTCAAAAGTAAAGGAGCATATACCAATCAGTCAAACAAAAATCCATTGAGTGTTCAGGCATAAAACCACAAATAAACAAAGCAAGAATCCACAAAATGACACAGCAGTAGTTCCAAAATGGCAAGGAGATAATCCAAAACTCACAAGGCAGTAATCCACAAACTGACACGGCAGTAATCCCAAAATGGCAAGGTGATAATCCAAAAACTCACAAGGCAATAGTCCAAAATCCAGGGAACGCATGGTAAACAAAAAACATAGAGGAATGTACCATTCCTTATCTTAACCGAGCGATATTCACTTGTCTTCATTCATAATCATTTTTAATACACCGCGAGGAAGCGGACACAAAAAGGGGTTTAAATACACAAACAAATTAAAGACAAAGGACGTTACACTCAGAACACCTGGAACTAATAATAAAACAATAAATAGAAAACCAATGACATAGCATACCAGACATAACATAAACCGGGGAACCAATAAACATACAGGAGGCAGAGACATGACGTAAACCCAAAACAAAAGCACATGGCAACGTAAACAAAATGGGAGTCCATGAATATATAGTCCAGAGGGTTTTTGTAAATGACGCTTGCGCTACTCTTCCTAGTAGCGCGAAGCGTGGAATGCGGAAGTGCGCTATTCGCTAGCCTCTGCTAGCAGCGTAGCGAGAGGGAGACTCTAACAGACAGCAAAAACACTAAATAGTTCATTAATAGGTGTAATAAATGATAAATAATATGAGTAATACACTAAATAGTAAAACACGTTAATGATGCAGAGTGATTATCCTCAGGCTCCGCCCCCGATAGAGGGAGAGGAGATCGAGGGAGATCGATGACGTCACAATCGTGAGATGGAATGGGGGAATGTGATGTGAGGGAACCGGAATGTGACGTCACACTATACCACTTGTATAAAAGGAGACAGAAATCGGGTCCCACTGTCACAATTTCCGACTTGTGAATTTGCTGAAAGAGAAACACGATGCTGAAGATATTCAGAAGGATTAGAGAACGAATTCGACGCTGGAGGCCGAAGAAATCGAAGGAGGACCCTCAAGTGCAGGCATTATGGGAGGAGTTGGAGAACGTAGCAAGAGAGATGGAGGATTGGAAGATGATGGAGAGAAAGAGATTGGAAGAGATATGCACGTTGTCGACAACGGTGGCAGAATTGGAGGCCGTTTTGGTTTCTGAGCGAAATCTCCGGGAGCGGGACATGGAGGAGAGGGACGCCAGACTCCAACAGAACATCATCAACCTGCAGGCTTCTCTGACACTCTGTGAGGAACGGGAGAAGACTGCTGAGCTGGAGAGAGAGAACTTGATGAGAGAGCGAGACTTGCTGGAGAAACACGTTGTACAGCTGAAGGCCATGGTTTCTGAGCAAAATAAACGTGAACAGGAAAGAGAGAAGATCAAGCTGGATATGAAGGAGATGAACACTGCACACCTCCAGAACATCACCGAGCTCCAGACTTCCCTGAAAGTCCATGAGGAACGAGAGAAGACTGTAGAGCTGGAAAGAGAGAGCTTGATGAGAGACCGAGAGCGACTGGAGAAACGTGTTGCAGAGCTGGAGGCCAGTTTGGATTCAGAGCCAGAGCACCGGAATCAGGAACAGCAAAAGCCAAGCATGAAACCTGCAAGTAGAACAACAGCCTATGTTTGGACAAACCCGTGGAGAATGAGTGCTCATGTGCCAGTGAAGAGGTACAGTTAAAAAAAAGAAAAAATGAAAAAAAAAAAAAACGGCATGATTTACCCACAACTGGGGTAAAGGAGCAGGAGCAGTTTAAAAATGACTGAACTTTTCTTCTTTCAAAACGATCAATAAAAATCTTAAGCATGAACACAAATATGTGTGTGTGTTTTGTTTATTTTATTAAAGTGTTACACATAATAGTAATAATAGTAATAATAATAATAATAATAACAACAACAACTTGTTTTTGAAGGTCACACCACTGAAACCATTTAACTTCAAAAGGCATTTAGAGATGAAACACTCGAGCACTCGAACACCATGAAGACGAGCCTGTTGAGTTTTTCAGAAGAAAGCAATGGGATCTGGACACATCTCAAAAAAATTATCAAAAACGTGTGCACTGTTCAGGAACAAACACTCTGTGCAAATCTGCACCAAATCAGTTGAACGGTTGTAAAATATGTCTGAGTGAGGACATAAAGCGACCATTAAGCGAAGTGACTAATTTATTTGTTAGGCTAGGTGTATTGCACTTGCTCAGGATTATGTGTTTGCATTTATAAAGTTGCTCATATTAATATCATGTGAATAAATCATTTTGCACTTTATTAAGCATGTGCATTTAATAAACTGATATTTTCCTATTAGGTCGTGCCGCGAGCGCAACTCCAATTTCCAGAATGCTCAACAGTCAACAAACATGGCCACCTCGCACTAACAGCAGTATACGGACTCCAATAACCAGCACGCACAGCGGCCTACAAATATGGCTGCCGCGGACTACACTCCCCATGACACTCCCTCACTCCCACACTCACAGTCACCCTCCTTCTGATTGCACACACCTGTTTTCAATTCCAAGTTCACTATATAAAGACTTTAGTTTGTAACTTCCAAAGCGAAGTATTTGTTCTGTTTTTGTATCTGACATTTACCAAGCCTTTATTCTTGGACGGATTATCTCTGGTTTATGAACTTTGCATGTGTTTAACGGATTTTGGATTACTGTCTCTGCCCTTGGATTGTATATTTTGGTTTATGGAACTTTTGCTACATTTGTGGATTTTGTCTATTGCTCTTCCTCTGATTAAACTGTTTTCCCGTGATATTTGCCCTGTTTTTTGACCATTCTTCTGCCTCACATTTTGGAACTGTTTGTCTTTATACTAATGATATAAATAAAGTGACGAAAGTACTCTGCACCTGCATCCAGTTCCCCGTGTATTCCATAACATTTCCATTGTTAATACTTATTACAACCTCAACAACTCAATATACTGTAAACGTTGATTTATTTCCTGTTATATGAGGTAGTAAATGATTATTATCCAACTTTATTAGGCCTATGCGATGGATAATTGCATTTCTATATTTACTTCCGTATGATAAACAAATTTAATGTAGTGTTGGGGTGCGACCAAATATCCAATATAAAATGTGTGTAAGCAGACAAAGAAGCAAAACCAGTTGAGAACCACTGCTCTGAATTACAGATGGATACCTTTTGATTATTGATTTACTGATTGTAACGATTTCAAGGTTGGGTACGGAGGAACCAGACAGGAGACAGGCTTACTCCAACTTGAAACTTTTTATTTCTCCGTATAATTACACACACACACACACACACGCACGCACACATGTGGCTCTGTGTCGGCGTCGCTCTCTCTCTCGAGTGTCTCTCGCGTGTCTCTCCTCCTTTTCTCCTCACTGCAACACAGAACATTCGTTAGTCTCAATTTCCTACGCCCCCGCCTCCACATACCCCCACCGCCCGACTCAGGCCGGGGAGCCATCCGGCCTGCTGCCGACTCCTCCCTCCCTTGCTGGGAGAGGAAGTCCGCCACAGCCGTCTGTGCCCCCGGTCTGTGGATCACCTTGAACTTAAAAGGCTGAAGTGCCAGGTACCAACGAGTGATCCGCGCGTTGGCATCCTTCATGCGGTGGAGTCACTGGAGCGGGGCGTGATCCGAACAGAGGGTGAAGGCCCGCCCCAGCAGATAGTAGCGGAGGGTGAGAACCACCCACTTGATGGCCAGGCACTCTTTCTCAATTGTGCTGTATTTTGTCTCCTGTACCGAGAGCTTGCGGCTGATGTACAGCACAGGGCGCTCCACCCCCTCCACCACCTGGGACAGCACGGCCCCCAGCCCCCTGTCCGATGCATCCGTCTGCAAAACAAAAGGGAGAGAGAAGTCAGGAGAATGTAAAAGTGGTCCGCCACACAGTGCAGCTTTTACCTGAGTGAAAGCCTGTTGGCACGGCTCCGTCCACTGGACCGGGTCTGGTGCCCACTTTTTAGTGAGATCAGTCAGCGGGCTGGTGACGTCCGAATAATTAGGCACAAACCTACGATAATAGTCAGCCAACCCCAGGAACCGTCTCACCTCCTTTTTAGTTTTGGGCCTTGGGCAGGTCGCAATCGCTGCTGTCTTATCAATTTGGGGACGCACCTGTCCATGACCCAAGTGGAAGCCCTGATACCATACTTCCACCTGTCCAATCGCGCACTTCTTTGGGTTGGCCGTGAGTCCCGCACGCCTCAGCGACCTCAGCAGCGCCCTTAAGTGCTGCATGTGTCGGTGTCAGTCATTACTGTATATAATAATGTCGTCTAAATAGGCAGCGACATATGCAGCGTGTGGACGGAGTATTCGGTCCATGAGCCGCTGGAACGTCGCGGGAGCCCTGAGTCGAATAAAAGCGAGCCGCGCCCAACCGATTGAGCAGTTCGTCAATGCGAGGCATTGGATATGCGTCGAATTTAGACACCGTGTAGACTTTTCTAAAGTCCACACAAAACCGGACCATCCTGTCGGCCTTGGGAACCAAGACCACCGGGCTGCTCCAGTCACTGTGGGACTCCTCGATTACTCCCATTTTAAGCATGGCCTTGAGTTCATCCCGGACAACATTTTTTTTGTGTTCGGGGAGCCGATAGGGGCAGCTGCGAACCACCACCCCTGGGGCTGTCTCAATGCGGTGCTCTATGAGGTTAGTGCGGCCGGGGAGAGGTGAGAACACGTCAGAAAACTCTGCCTGTAGGGTGTTAATATCTGTAATTTGGGCTGGGGAGAGATGGTCCCCGCACGGCACCGGAGGGGATTGACTCGCCAATTTTACATCTACCTCCGGCCCTAGCTCCTCCCTTTCAGGAACTACCGTTGCCAACGCTACCGATGCCATCTCCCTCCATAGTTTTAGCAGGTTTAGATGATAAATCTGCCGCGCCCCGCCTCTATCCATTCACCTTACCTCATAGTCGACATCCCCGACTCGCCGTGTGACCTCAAAGGGTCCTTGCCACTTGGCGAGTAATTTGGAGCTCGCCGTGGGTAGTAACACGAGCACTTTATCTCCCGGCATGAACTCGCGTAGCCGTGCACCCCGTTATACAGCCGGGATTGACGTTCTTGTGCCTGTAGCAAATTCTCCTGCGTTAGGTGACTTAATGTGTGGAGTTTCGCTCTCAGGTCCAAAACGTACTGAATTTCATTCTTACTGGCTGAAGGCCCCTCCTCCCAATTTTCCTGTATGACGTCAAGTACGCCACACGGCTTGCGTCCATACAATAATTTGAATGGAGAGAACCCCGTGGAGGCTTGCGGGACCTCTCATACTGCAAATAACAGGGGCTCTAGCCACTTATCCCAATTCCATGTATCTTCCTGCACAAACTTACAAATCATATTTTTTAGCGTTTGATTAAAGCGCTCCACCAGCCCATCCATTTGCGGATGATAAACGCTGGTGCGAATCGCTTTAACCCCCAACAATTTGTACAGTTCGCGCTGGGTGCGTGACATATGCCCTGATCAGTTAGGATCGCTTTCCCAACCCGGGAGATAACATGGAAGAGTGCATCCGCAACATTCCTCGCGGCGATATTGCGTAGAGGCACCGCTTCCGGGTATCGCGTTGCGTAGTCCACTAATACTAACACAAAGTGATACCCCCGTGCAGATCGGTCTAATGGCCCGACGAGGTCCATGCCAATTCTCTCGAAGGGGACCTCGATTAACGGGAGTGGGTGCAACGGCGCTTTTAGGGTGGCCGGTGGATTCACCAGCTTGCATTCATGGCACGCCGCGCACCACCGGTGAACATCGCCACGAATGCCCGGCCAATAGAAGCGAGCCAAGAGCCGACCTAATGTTTTCGCCTGCCCTAAGTGCCCCGCCATAGGGTTATAATGAGCCGCCTGGAATAATACTTCCCGACGGTTCTTTGGAACCAACAATTGGGTGACATTTTCCTGTGTCTGAGTGTCCTGCGTCACTCTATAAATCCTATCTTTAATAATGGCGAAGTAGGGGTGGGAGAGCGCAACATTGGGCTGGATCGGCTGACCATCGATTACTCTCACTTGATCAAAGGCGTGCTTCAGGGTTTCGTCGCGCGACTGCTCCAAGGGAAAATCCCCGAGGGGAATCCCGGCTAAGAGATGGCTCTCCCCCCGCTCTCGTTGTCATGCTGACGTGGAGCTGTCATCGACGGCCCTGGCACCGCCTGTCCCGCCAAGGCTGCGCATATTCCACACGGCCTCTCTGTAATGCAGGACCCATCCACAAACATTTCTCTCGCTAATAAATGAAACCCCGGCCAATTAGTTCCCAAAATTAGTGGATGGGTGAAACAGGGACTAACCGCCGCCTCCACTATATTTTTTTCCCCTCGAAATTTGATGACAATGGGCACTAATGGGTACTCGTGAATATCCCCGTGCACACACCTCACCTTCACCAAACGTGCATTTTCCAGTGCCTCCCCTTGAACCAAGCCTTGGTGAATTGAGGTTTGATTGCATCCTGAATCCACCAAGGCTTGGTATGTACCCCCTTGAACACTCACCAGTATGCGGTACGTCCCTGCTCGATCGGGGGCCGCCTGTGGCGCGTCGGGGAGCCAGACCATCGCTCCCACATCCATGACGGGGCACTGGTCCTGGAAATGCCCTGGATCCCCGCAACACCAGCACGCCGACCCAGGCATTCCTCCTGCACCGGCAGCTTTGGTTTCACCCACCTGAGGAGCAGAAGAGACAGAAACAGGGAGAGCGGAGGGAGTGGGAAGGGGAGGGGGGAAGGGACGGGAGCGTGGCATGGGTCGGGGTGGACCCAGCCCGCGTCTCCGGGGGGTAGGGACAGGGAAAGGACGAGGAGAGGCACGAGGTCGAGAGAAAGAGAGAGAGGAAGAAGGGTGGGGCTCGCCTGCCCCTGGATACGCGGCCAGGTGATCCTCTGCCAGCTGAACTGCCTGATCCAGCGACGCGGGATGATGGCACTGGACCCATTCTGCCGTCCCATCGGGAAGCCGGGTGATGAACTGCTCCAGCACCACTAGGTCGATCACTTCCTTTGCGTCGCGCTCCTTAGCCAACAACCACCTCCTGCAGGTGTCCCGTAGCTTCTGGGCGAAGGCGAACGGCCTGCCGAGCTTCACGAAGGTCAGGGCTCTGAAGTGCTGCTGGTGCGCTTTGGGGGTCCACCCGACCCACTGCAGGATCGCCCTCTTCAGGTCCGGGTATTCCAGCATGCTAGCAATGGGCAGCTGCTGGGCCGCGAGCTGCGCCTCGCCCGACAGGAGCAGCACCAGCACCCGCCCACTGACCCTCCGGCCAGCCCCATGCCCGTGCGGAGCGCTCATACAGCTCCAGGAAGGCCTCTGGATCGTCCAGAGGTCCCATCTTCGTCAGCGCGACGTGGGGCAGAGCAGCGGGCGCGGCTGCTGTGGGGGCTTCAGGGCCGGCGGCTGGAATCCCAGCCTGCTGCACCAGGCGGTCCTTGGCCTGGGCGTCGAGGAGGTCCTTAAACCGCTTTTCCTGGTCACGGTGGAGCTGCAGGAGGGCCTGGTGTTGGGTCTGGTGGAGGTTGGCCAGCTGGTTGATGAGGTGGTCCAGAGGTGAGCCTTCCATGGCGGCGATTTCCTCTTGTTTTCCCGGGTTTCGGCACCAGTGTAATGATTTCAAGGCTGGGTACGGAGGAACCAGACAGGAGACAGGCTTACTCCAACTTGAAACTTTTTAGTTCTCCGTATAATTACACACACACACACACACACGCACACATGTGGCTCTGTGTCGGAATCGTTCTCTCTCTCGAGGTGCGTGTCTCTCCTCCTTTTCTCCTCACTGCAACACAGAACACTCGTTAGTCTCAATTTCCTACAGGTGTGTAAACCTTACCACTCGCTTTCTCCGGCTCCGCCCTCCATTCACAAACCGGTGCTTGACCACGCCTCCACCTCCACACTGATGCAATAAGGTGCCCACTGTCTTGTCCATCAATGAATTAAGAAATCCAAGCTGTGTCATGGGTCAGTCTGCGACACCAATGTGGTGTTTGTTGAGATTCCTTCCTGTTATGACTTAAAACCAGCTGACAGCAAGCACTGGGAACTCTTGATTGTACTTCTTTCTTGTATGGAATTGATATTTTCTCCCTCCATAACTCCTGTAGCGAATCTAGCTCAAATGGGTGAAATATATCTATAGCTCTAATCGAAGCGTGTTCTGATTAAGTATGGATATAAATCGACCATGAAAGGGAATGTTATATTAATTACTGTAACCTAGCTTTAGAATTAAATGCGAAGCAGCTTGATCTGTTTGTCCACCAAACTTACCAGGGCAGTCTTCATATTACTCTAAAAGAATAAATTATTCTTCTGGCCACGAAGCATAGTTTATTCTAAGTTAACAGAAATACATCGCGTAGCGAGGAGCAACGTTAAAAGGGAACCTTGTCATAAGTAAAAACAGATGATCCAGCGTGATAACCATGGATTTTAATAACTACGTAAAAACTACTGATATACACAACTAGGTACAAACAAATAATACATATATACAGGGTAAGTGAAAGAAACAGAAGGAAAAGTGATGAAAGTAACAATGGCAGAACACACAACAGTTTAACCTCGAGAATCAGCAAATGAATTCGAATTCACCTTTTCAACAAAAGTGGCTCTGACTTAAAGGACACCTCTATAGATCAATTGGAATTATACTTGCGTTAATTTTATGCCGTTCTCGAGGGTCCTTGGTTCGTAGATTTAGCGAGGAGTTTGCTGAATCTTCCGCGTTGGTAGAGTAGGGGTGAACGGAGTTGGGTCTCGCCAAAGAATAAAGAATATGGTAATTGCCACATGGTTTAACGAGACAAAGGAGAATCAGGAGGAATGCCGGAAACGGAAGACGGAAGAAAGCAAGTCCGCGAGAGAGAGAGAGAGAGAAATGTGAAGTCCAAGTAGAGAGAAGGAGAGGAAGAAGAATAAGTAGTGAAAAGGAGGAAGCAAAGGTGAAAAGCAAGAAGAGGGCAAGAAAGAGCGAGCCTAGAGGGACGCGTGTCGCGGTCTTTTATGGACAATGCCAATGTACACGCCTCTCTGAGCTGTTGGCGAATCCAGAGAGAGATGAGAAAGTTCTGGGGGAAACTTCCTTGGTCTGTCCCAGAGCGGGTCGCATGTCAGGGCGGGGTTTGTGTTAAGTTTGGATTAATATGGTATTTGATAAAACATGGAAAAGTATAGAATGATACATCCTATCGTCCTGTAGTATGCATCATTAGTTGGCATATTATGAGACAATGATTTTGGTACCAAACTTCAAGGAAATTATGATATCTTGGACAGTGTAGGATCATTAGACATGGTTACAGACAACTTAAAAATTAGCTTCTCGCTCAAACTATCTAAAATCACTATAACTAGGTTGTCTAGACATACAACACATGCATATACGAATACATTATAACTATCTAGAGATATGATTACAGGTTACATTCAAGAGACATGTTCACTGTGTGTGTGCGCGTGAGTGTGTGCATGTCCAGAAGAGAGGGCTGGCGTTCTTCTAAAGTCACAGCGGTCCTTTGGTCACCTCAGAGTGACCTTTAGGGAGGAGGTTTTCTTTGCTAGACCGGTGGGCTCCGATGTTAATCTATGAGCTCGTAAACTGAGATTAAATCGAAGATTTATGGGCCCTGGGTTGGGGTTTTGGTGGATCCCTGCTGACGAACTAATCCTGAAGTTTCCCAGACGTTCAGTCATCAAAGGTTTCTTTTATTGCAGGGGTAAGTCCTGTGTGGGTTTCCAAAGAGTCTCTTGCATTCCAAAGGTGCATCTGGTCAAAGGAGGCCTCTCAGGTTATTCTAGGTCGCCTGAGGGATGAAACTTTATATGTTTCATTTGGGTTAATTTAGAAATCAGTTTGGGCACCGTCATACGTTACACTCCTGAAGCCACAATATACAGTGGGGGAAAAAAGTATTTGATCCCCTGCTGATTTTGTACGTTTGCCCACTGACAAAGAAATGATCAGTCTATAATTTTAATGGTAGGTGTATTTTAACACTGAGAGACAGAATAACAACAAAAAAAATCCAGAAAAATGCATTTAAAAAAAAGTTATAAATTGATTTGCATTTTAATGAGGGAAATAAGTATTTGACCCCTTCAACTTAGTAATTGGTGGCAAAACCCTTGTTGGCAATAACAGAGGTCAGACGTGTCTTATAGTTGGCCACCAGGTTTGCACACATCTCAGGAGGGATTTTGTCCCACTCCTCTTTGCAGATCCTCTCCAAGTCATTAAGGTCATTTTCAATGCCCTGGCTGAGGGAAGGAGGTTCTCACCCAAGATTTGATGGTACATGGCCCCGTCCATCGTCCCTTTGATGCGGTGCAGTTGTCCTGTCCCCTTAGCAGAAAAATACCCCTAAAGCATAATGTTCCCACCTCCATGATTGACGGTGGGGATGGTGTTATGACTTGGGGTCATAGGCAGCATTCCTCCTCCTCCAAACATGGTGAGTTGAGTTGATGCCAAAGAGATCTGACCACACCTGACCACAACACTTTCACCCAGTTCTCCTCTGAATCATTCAGGCAAACTTCAGACTGGTGTTAGAGAAACTCTTGCATGCGGCGTCGTTCGCAAAGCAAAAACGACTGGCCTCCACATTCCATTCCGCAAAACAAAACCGAACCGAAACTAGGCTATGGTACTGGAACTACTGCCTTGTGGATTATAATCTAGCCACAGGAGGTCACAAGCCAGTGTACTTTTTGTGCCGGTCCCAAGCCCGGATAAATAGAGAGGGTTGTGTCAGGAAGGGCATCCGACGTAAAACTTTTGCCAAATTCAATATGCGAATCACTAACATGAGTTCCATACCGGATCGGTCGGGGCCCGGGTTAACAACGACCGCCATCGGTGCCGTTGACCTACAGGGCACTGGTGGAAATTGGGCTATTGTTGGTCGAAGAAGGAGAGGAGGAAGGTGTGTTAGAGGAGGAAGGCGTGTCCATAGGCAGAGAGAGAAGAGGAAAGGCAGGAGTTTAGGACTAAAAGTAGGGACTTTGAATATTGGTATGATGACAGGTAAAGGCAGAGAGCTGGTAGATATGATGCAGAGGAGGAAAGTCGACATTCTGTGTGTGCAGGAGACCAGGTGGAAAGGGAGCAAGGCTAGAAGCATTGGAGCAGGGTTTAAACTGTTTTATCATGGTGTGGACAGGAAGAGAAATGGAGTAGGAGTGATCCTGAAGGAGGAGTTTGTGAAGAATGTTCTGGAGGTAAAGAGAGTGTCAGATAGGTTGATGAATCTGAAGCTGGAAATTGAAGGTGTGATGTTGAATGTTGTTAGTGCTTATGCTCCACAAGTAGGTTGTGAGCAAGAGGAGAAAGACAGATTCTGGAGCGAGCTTGAGGAAGTGATGCAGAGTGTTCCCAGAGGTGAGAGAGTGGTGATAGGGGCAGACTTTAATGGACATGTTGGTGAAGGGAATAGTGGGGATGAGGAAGTGATGGGCAGGTTTGGTCTTCAGGTAAGGAACCCAGAAGGACAGAGGTTGGTAGACTTTGCTAAAAGTATGGAGATGGCTGTGGTGAACATGTACTTTCAGAAGAGGCAGGAACACAGGGTGACATATAAGAGTGGTGGCAGGAGCACACAGGTGGACTAAATCTTATGTAGACACTGTAATCTGGTGGAGATTAGCGATTGCAAAGTAGTGGTAGGAGAGAATGTAGCTAGACAGCATAGGATGGTGGTGTGTAAGATGACTCTGAGGGTGAGGAAGATGAAGAGAGCAAAGGCAGAGCAGAAGACAAAGTGGTGGAAGTTGGAAAAGAAAGAGTGCTGTGTGGTTTTCAGGGAGGAGTTGAGACAGGCTTTAGGTGGTCAGGAGGCGCTTCCAGATGACTGGACTACTACAGCCATGTAAGTGATCAGGGAGACAGGTAGGAAGGTGCTAGGTGTGTCATCTGAAAGGAGGAAAGAAGACAAGGAGACTTGGTGGTGGAATGAGGAAGTTCAGAAGAACATCCAGAGGAAGAGGTTAGCTAGGAAGAAGTGGGACAGTGAGAGGACGGAGGAAAGTAGACAGGAATATAGGGAGATGCAGCGTGAGGTTAAGATAGAGGTGGCAAAGGCCAAACAGAAAGCTTATGAGGACATGTATGCAAGGTTAGATAGTAAGGAAGGTGAGAGGGGTTTGTACGGTTGGCGAGGCAGAGGGATAGAGATGGAAAGGATGTGCAGCAGGTTAGAGTGATTAAAGATAGAGATGGAAATGTGTTGACAGGTGACAGGAGGGTGAGGGAAAGATGGAGGAACTGATGAATGAGGAAAATGACAGGGAGAGAAGAGTAGTAGAGGCAAATATTGTTGAGCAGGAAGTAGAAAGGATTAGCAAGGGTGAAGTTAGGAGAGCTTTGAAGAGGATGAAGAGAGGAAAGGCGGTTGGTCCTGATGACATACCAGTGGAGGTATGGAAGTGTCTAGGAGAGATGGCAGTAGAGTTTTTAACTAGGCTGTTCAACGAGGTCTTAGAGAGTGAGAGGATGCCTGAGGAATGGAGGAGAAGTGTTTTGGTGTCGATTTTTAAGAACAAGGGAGATGTGCAGAGTTGTGGAAACTACAGAGGTATTAAGCTGATGAGCCATACAATGAAGTTGTGGGAAAGAGTAGTGGAAACAAGGCTAAGGAGAGAAGTGAGCATTTGTGAGCAGCAGTATGGTTTCATGCCAAGAAAGAACACTACAGATGCAATATTTGCTTTGAGAATGTTGATGAAGAAGTACAGAGAGGGTCAGATAGAGCTGCATTGTGTCTTTGTAGACTTAGAGAAAGCATATGACAGGGTGCCAAGAGAAGAGCTGTGGTATTGTATGAGGAGGTCTGGAGTGGCAGAGAAGTATGTTAGAGTGGTGCAGGATATGTATGAGAGCAGTAGGACAGTGGTAAGGTGTGCGGTAGGTGTGACAGAGGAGTTCACAGTGAAGGTGGGACTGCATCAAGGATCGGCTATGAGCCCCTTCTTGTTTGCGGTGGTGATGGACAGGCTGACAGAGGAGGTCAGACAGGAATCACCATGGACTATCATGATTGTGGATGACATTGTGATCTGTAGTGAGAGCAGGGAGCAGGTGGAGGAAAGTCTAGAGAGGTGGAGGTTTGCTCTGGAGAAAAGAGGAATGAAGGTTAGTCGCAGCAAGACAGAATACATGTGTGTGAATGAGAGGGATCCAAGTGGAACAGTGAGGTTACAGGGAGAAGAGATAAAGATTTTAAGTACTTAGGGTCAACAGTCCAGAACAACGGGGAGTGTGGAAAAGAGGTGAAGAATTGTGTGTAGGCAGGTTGGAATGGGTGGAGAAAAGTGTCAGGTCTGTTGTGTGATAAAAGAATACCTGCAAGAATGAAAGGAAAGGTGTACTGGACAGTAATGAGACCAGCGATGTTGTATGGTTTGGAGACAGTTGCAATGAGGAAAATACAAGAGGAAGAGTTAGAGGTAGCAGAGGTGAAGATGTTGAGGTTCTCTTTGGGAGTAACGAGGATGGATAGGATCAGGAATGAGTAAATCAGAGGGACAGCACATGTGAGATGTTTTGGAGACAAAGTGAGAGACGCCAGGTTGAGATGGTTTGGACATGTTCAGAGGAGGGAGAGTGAATATATTGGTAAAAGGATTCTGAGGTTAGAGCTGCCAGGCAGGAGGCCAAGAGGAAGACCAAAGAGGAGGTTTATGGATGTAGTGAAGGAGGACATGAAGGTAGTCGGTCCGAGAGAAGAGGATGCAGGGGGATAGGGCTAGATGGAGGCAGATGATTCGCTGTGGCGACCCCTGAAGGGAACAGCCGAAAGGAAAAGAAGACTGCCTTGTGGATTATCTCTTTTGGATTATCGCTTGCCTTTTTTGTGGATTACTGTTTATTTCCTTTGTTTTGTGTGTTCCGCTACTTTCGAATCCTGTGTTCCTAATCAACCAAATTTTTCCCTGCGCATGCATCCTGCCTCCCTCCGTGTATCGTAACAGAATACTCCACCTAACATGGATGCAGCGGGGAAATCTTGGGCCTGCCACACCAAATTTGTTTCCTTCGAACAATGGACCTTTATTTATGCTCCGGATGCCTATGATGGCTTCTTCATGTGGCCTCAGTGTTTTTTGTTGCAGGCCCAAGGAGGACCCCAAGCCCAATGAAGAACAGTGGTTGGGGTTCCTCCTGTCCCACCTGGTCGGCTTTGCTCGCCAGTGAGTGGAGCTTCACCTTGCCAGTGGGTCCACCAGGATATATATGGTTTCCAGCTTTGTGGCCTGCACCTCTCAGCCCCAGACCCAGGAGTGTGCAACCAAGGGATGCATCCGGTCAGCCAGCCTACAGTGCCCCACCTGTTGAAAACAGGGAACAAGGAGCTACTATTTCTGCTCGCAGGACTGCTTTAAGGACAGCTGGCGAGTTCATAAGTGGCTCCATAGGCGGGCACCCCCAGAGCTCCAGCCGGAGACCCAGCAGGAGGTCTCCCCAGCGGAGCACCACCTGGAGGTTAATGTGGCAACCTCCAGCCCCCAGCTCCAGCAGGAGGCCCAGCAGGAGGTCTCCTCAGCAGAGCTGCCCCTGGAGGTTAATGTGGCAACCTCCAGCCCTGAGCTCCAGCAGGAGGTCTCTCCAGTGGAGCTTCCCCTGGAGGTTAACATGGCAACCTCCAGTTCCTGTCCTGCTCATGTCTGAGATCCAGGGGATGACCTTCTCCGAAGCCAAGTCCATGTCAGAGGTCCAGGGGTTGACCTCCTCCCAAGCCAAGTCCATGTCAGAGGTCCATGGGATGACCTTCTCCGAAGTCAAGTCCATGTCTGAGGTCCACGGGATGACCTTCTCTGAAGCCAAGTCCATGTCAGAGGTCCACGGGATGACCTCCTCCGAAGTCAAGTCCATGTCTGAGGTCCACGGGATGACCTCCTCCCAAGCCAAGTCCATGTCTGAGGTCCAAGGAATGACCTCCTTTCCAAGTCCTAGTCAATGTCCAAGTCCTAGCCCATGTCTTAGCTCTAGTTCATATCCTAGTCCAAGTCTATGTCCAAGTCCAGATCCAGGTTTCTGTCCTGACCCATATCCTAGTCCATGTCTTAGTCCAGATCCATAACCTAAGCCAGAGTCATGTTCCAACCCATGCCTTAGCCCATGCCTCAGTTCAGACCCAGAGTCATATCTAGAATCCAGTCTAGTTTTCAGTCCAGGTCCCAGTCCTGTTTCCAGTCCAGGTCCCAATCCAGGTTCCAGTCCAGTTTCTGATCCAGTTTCCCATCTATCTCACAGTTCAGTTTCTAGCTTTGTTTCCAGTTCTGTTTCTAGCTTTATTCCTAGTTCTTTCCCCAGTTTTGTTCCCATTCCTGTTCCCAATCCTATTCCCAATCAGGTTCCCAATCCTGTTCCTAGCTTAGCGTCCAGTCCAGTTCCAAGTCCAGTTTCCAGTCCAGGTCACAGTCTAGTTTCCACCTCTGTTTCCAGCTCTATTTCCAGTCTAGTTTTGTTTCAGGTCCACTTTCCAGTTCTGTTTCTAGCTTTGTTTCCAGTTCTGTTTCCAGCTCTGTTCCCAGTCAGCTTTTTGATTTTGCTTCCGGTTCAGTTTCTAGCCTAGTTTCCAGTACTGTACCCAGTTCAGTTCTCGGTCCTGTTCCCTGTCCTGTCTCCAAGTCTGTCTCCAAGTCTGTCTCCTAGTCTGTCTCCAATCCAGGTGCCAAGTCTGATTCCAGTCCTGGTTCCAGTCCAAGCTTCAAACCAAGCACCAGGTCAAGCTCCAAGCTAGGCACCAATTCAAGCTTCAAATAAAGCACACGTTTGTTTTCATTGCCATGTGCTTGTGTTTTGGTTCACGTCATTTCTCCACCTCTGAATGTGTATTGGTTGTCTGTCCATGTCATGTTCCCACCCTCTATTTTCATTAGTTTACCGTTTATTGTTTAATTATGTGTTTCAGGAGTTTCTCGTTTGTGTCTGATTATTCCGTCTATTTAAACCTCTTCCCGTTTCAGCCTCATCGCGGAGTATTGGAGTTCGTCCTAGCGTGCGCTGTACGCCTGCTACCTTCTCGCTTTCTCTCGCCCTTAGCTCATAGCTCATAGCTCTTAGCTCTCAGCTCATAGTTCATAGTTAAAGTACCATAGCCTAGTTTCGTGCATTTGCTTCAGTTCGGTTTTGTTTTGTTCCCATATTCTGTATTTTGTGGAACTACTGCCTTGTGGATTATCTCTTTTGGATTATTGCTTGCCTTTTTTGTGGATTACTGTTTATTTCCTTTGTTTTGTGTGTTCCATTACCTTCGAATCCTGTGTTCCTAATAAACTGACTTTTCCCCTGCGCATGCATCCTGCCTCCCTCCATGTATTGTAACAACTGGCCTGTACATGTGTTTTCTTGACCAGGGGGACCTTGCGGACGCTGCAGGATTTCAGTCCTTCACGGCGTAGTGTGTTACCAATTGTTTTCTTGGTGACTATGGTCCCAGCTGTCTTGAGATCATTAACAAGATCCTCCCATGTAGTTCTGGGCTGATTCCTCACCGTTCTCATGATCATTGAAACTCCACAAGGTGAGATCTTGCATGGAGCCCCAGACTGATGGTGACTGACAGTTTCTTCTATTTGTGAATAATCGCACCAACTGTTGTCACCTTCTCACCAAGCTGCTTGCTGCTTCACCATTTTATAGTTCGTTACTCAGAGGCTATTAGAAACATTGGGTCCCTTGTCAAATTTTGGACAATGTGATTTGAGGCTAAGCTTAGCTTTAAAAAAAAAAAAAAAAAGATGCAAAGTGTGTAATTTTACAAATGTCACTAAAACAAGGGCATACAGGCACCAAATGATGCTGTTTTCAATTATTGGCAGGCAAGCTGGTCAGCAAAGATATTGAGATTGGTTCAGGTCAGATTTCATGTCTTGAATCAGTCGAGGGTGTTCAAGATATTGTCAGTGACTTGGAGAACCTTTCCTTCTTCAGTGATGTCTGAATTAATGGCACAGTGTACAGTATATGCAGTCCCTCCAGGATTTTGCGATGGCAGAAATTAACGCAAAATCAAGGAAACTCTGGAATATTCACAGGAGCTTGCGATTTTTCAAAATTACAGCAGATTTGAGCCAAGATGCGTCATGTGACATCGTCACAACACGCATTCAGCCAGAGTCCTCTTCGATTCATGTGTGTCGAACATGAGTACAGCTAAAAGGTCTCATTTATTAACAAACATCACTGTGAAAGACTGTGTAAAACAATTTCGTGCAGTTGCTATTTTGCCAGTCTGTAAGTCGCATCCAAACTGCAGCAAAATCAAGCTCCTGAACAGGCCACGAATGACTGTATTTACATCTTGCTCTGTATTCTGTTTGGCTCCATTAAATCAATCATCATCAAATCAAATCTATTTTAAAGTGAAGTATATGTATAGTGCAGAGATGGACAACAATTGTTTTTTTTTCTCATCATTACTTTGCCTATGCTGTAATTCTTGACCATTTAGTGTGAGTGAACTACATGACTTCCATCCATTATGTGTACTACAGTCCATTACGTTATCAGCTCTTATAGAGTTCTACAGCATTCACCAGCCTATTTATTAGAAACTTATACGTTATCAGAGAGAGAATATAGTTGGTATATTTCGTTAACTCATGTTTTGACAGGTGTATGTCCTAAAAGTATCATCTTCAGTGTCATCATCATCATTCAAATTAATTTTGACAGGTCTAGGTCAAAGGTCATCATGAATCAATTTAATTTTGACATGTGTATGTTATTGTTTAAGATCTTAGATTACACATGAAATCACACACACACACACACACACACACACACACACACACACACACACACACACACACACACACACAGCAGCAGCAGCAGCAGCAGCAAAACCAGACTCAAACCATCCCTGTGAGTCTACAATATTCTCTAATGGCCCTGCTCTCAATCTGGAAAGTTCAATGTAGTTGTCATGGCTCCCAGGAGCTATATACTGATCTTTGACCACTAGAGGGCACCCTTGTTCCCTGTGTAGAACTTCTTCTGTTGTCTTCCTCCATTTCCTGTTTCAACTACCCTCCCGTGTTCCTGATTTTCCTGATTGATTAGTGCTCTCTTTAATTTCCGTGTGTTTTTTCCTCAGTTGCTGGAGCATTAGCTCATGTTAGGTTATGTTTGAGTCTTGGTTTCTTATATATTTATTTTTGTGTCTGTGTTATTTGCACTGTGTTTTGATTATTTAGTACTTTTTCTTAGGGTTTATTTTTCTAGTTTTACTTTGTTTCTGATAAGGCTGGTTCTTAATGTGTCTGTTTTCCTGAGCCTGTCAGTTAATTAAGAAATTATGCACATGTATCTGCTTCCATGGACTCTCCCTCATGACAGCAGTATGGAGTTACTGTAGCTTCTTTGAAAGAATGTTCATATAGATATCACAAGTTGGAAAAACCTACTCTTTCTCTGACTTGATAAAGCCATACAGGTCTCTAGTGATGTTCAGCTTATTGTTGGCACCAGACTGCCTGCTGAATATTAACATGAACAATTTTCACAAACCTTCCTACTGGCAGGTGTCCAGGGAAAGAGACGAGGTTGATGGCCTGGAAATTGGGTAGTTTTGTAGAAAACTGAATTAGTAAGTTTTGGGTCTATTTTCTCCATAAAGAATCGGAGAGAAGTCTTCCACTTGCCCAATGCCAGAAGAAATTTATATTTATATTTACACTTATAGAAACTAATTTATATACCTAACTTAAAAAGGAAATCCTTCCAGACATGGGAAACAAATTTGGGATCCCGATCTTTGTGCTGTTTGCATCCAATGGATTAATTTATTTAAACTACTTTGAGTACAAAAAAGGGGCATGGGGACATTTTAGGGGGAAAGTTATGCTGAGCCATCCATATCTACAGTGGATTACATTTAAGGTTATTGATAATTAAGGATAGTTGCTGCAGTAGGGGCAGCATTGGTGAGCCCATGTAGCATCACCAAATATTCACAGTGCCCCACATGCTTTCCATTCATCACCTTCCTGAATTCTAATTAAGTTATAGACACTTATCCAGTCCAGTTGTGTTTAAATTTTAGCTATTTTAGACTTGTGGGTACCGTTAGTAGGTTTTCAACAGTAGTGTCCAGACAAGAGATTGACAAAGCAACACGGCATAATTTCCAGAAGCTCAAATCATTCAGTGACCATTCAATTCTAGGTTCTTTGCAGTTATAACCAAGGTAATTCTAAAATGCTTGAGTGTGGGCAAAGTTATGAGAAATAATGCAAGCAATTCTTCATGAAATAGTCCTGCTTGCAACCCAATTACAGTAGATCCTGCTGATAGTTGGTGTCCATCTTGGGCTTCTCCTCAACACATCTGAGAAGAGATGTCTTGACTGTTAGAACATGAGTATTATAACCCAAGTAAGGGTAACAGTTCAGGCAAAGGGAGTTGAGGTAATAGAACACGTAGTACTGACCAAATGGTTGTACATGATGAAAGGGAAAACAGGACATTTGGGGCATTTCTTTGATTAGATGACCTCGGTCACCCTAATATAGACATAAATAATGCATCTCTGAGATTCCTCTGGGGTGAGAGCAGCTCTGCAGTGTTAAATCGAGTTGAGCATATGCTAATGTTTAGAACTGTAAAGCATAACCTGCCATGGTGCTCTTATCCTTCTTTGTATGGTATGGACAGGTCCATATGTTGTGGCACTAATGCTAACTGTAGTGGCAGGTTGAGTGATATAGGAAGTTAACTGTGAGTTTGATTGCACATCTGGTTTCAGTGTTGTACTTTGGGATAATCACTGTAGAACCTCCACAATAAGAGTAGTGACAAGGTGTAGGTGTCCTTCGTCGGAAGTCCTTTAAGCTGAAATACCCTCCTTAGTGAATCATACCCTGCTGCTCAGCAAATCCTATTATAACAGGCAGAGACAGAGATGGCTCCAGTTGCAAAGATCAAGCTCAAACACTATAGGGCAACAAGCAGGAACAAATTCCTCAAGCAGGATCAAAAACAAAAATGAAAATCAGGCCATACACAGGGAAGGCAAGCTACAGTAGATATCCCAGACTCAGAAATGCACTTCAGTAAACATTTGCAAGAATTCACAATGAGTGAACTTAAACATGTAGTTTAGGTTTAAGTTATTAGTTTAGAGAAAATAATTTAGATGTACAGTGGGGGGAAAAAAGTATTTGATCCCCTGCTGATTTTGTACGTTTGCCCACTGACAAAGAAATGATCAGTCTATAATTTTAATGGTAGGTGTATTTTAACAGTGAGAGACAGAATAACAACAAAAAAATCCAGAAAAACGCATTTCATAAAAGTTATAAATTGATTTGCATTTTAATGAGTGAAATAAGTATTTGATCCCCTATCAATCAGCAAAATTTCTGGCTCCCAGATGTCTTTTACACAGGTAACGAGACTCTCTTAAAGGGAGTGCTCCTAATCTCAGCTCTTTACCTGTAAAAAGACACCTGTCCACAGAAGCAATCAATCAATCAGATTCCAAACTCTTCACCATGGCCAAGACCAAAGAGGTGTCCAAGGATGTCAGGGACAAGATTGTAGACCTACACAAGGCTGGAATGGGCTACAAGACCATCGCCAAGCAGCTTGGTGAGAAGGTGATAGCAGTTGGTGCAATTATTCGCAAATGGAAGAGACACAAAATAACTCAGTCTCCATCAGTCTGGGGATCCATGCAAGATCTCACCTCCTGGAGTTACAATGATCATGATAACGGTGAGGAATCAGCCCAGAACTAAACAGGAGGATCTTGTTAATGATCTCAAGGCAGCTGGGACCATAGTCACCAAGAAAATGATTGGTAACACACTACACCATGAAGGACTGAAATCTTGCAGCGGCCGCAAGGTCCCCCTGCTCAAGACAGCACATGTACAGGCCCGTCTGAAGTTTGCCTGAATGATTCAGAGGAGAACTGGGTGAAAGTGTTGTGGTCAGATGAGACCAAAATCGAGCTCTTTGGCATCAACCGTGTTTGGAGGAGGAGGAATGCTGCCTATGACCCCAAGAACACCATCCCCACCGTCAAACATGGAGGTGGGAACATTATGCTTTGGGGTTTTTTTCTGCCTTAATGACTTGGAGAGGATCTGCAAAGAGGAGTGGGATAAAATCCCTCCTGAGATGTGTGCAAACCTGGTGGCCAACTACAAGAAACATCTGACCTCTGTAATTGCCAACAAGGGTTTTGCCACCAAGTACTAAGTCGAAGGGGTCAAATACTTATTTCCCTCATTAAAATGCAAATCAATTTATAACTTTTTTGAAATGCGTTTTTCTGGATTTTTTTTCGTTGTTATTCTGTCTCTCACTGTTAAAATAAACCTACAATTAAAATTAGAGACTGATCACTTCTTTGTCAGTGGGCAAACGTACAAAATCAGCAGGGGATCAAATACTTTTTCCCTCACTGTACATGTATGTTTGTGTGTGTGTGAGTGTGTGTGTGTGTGTGTGTGTGTGTGTGTGAGAGAGAGAGAGAGAGAGAGAGAGAGAGAGAGAGAGAGAGAGAGAGAGAGAGAGAGTGAATTTACACCAGTGATCTGTAACACATTCTGTCCATCTCCTGGCCGTCTTCTTCCAGTCAGTTTTCTCTTTGATGTGTATATTTTTCAAAGTTGAGTTCAAATTAAGAAACTTATTATTATTCTTCATTTTTTACTTTATGATTATGTACTTAATTTGCATTTATTTTACATATTTTTGCACATACTGTAACAAAAAATGAGATGCATTTTAAGCCTATTAAAGTTGTTATATAAATAGTCATTTTTAGTAGTAGCAATTTGACCTTGATCTTATAGGAAGTGAAAATGGATCATATTCTAATGTTTAATTGTATTTAATTTGTTAAGTTGCTTCCTGTTTTCCTCTTTGACCACGCCCCCTGATCCCTGTCAGGACAAGTCAAGTCAAGTGGGTTTTTATCTGGGTCCCATTCTTTGTCACAAGACCAATCAAAAATAATATGATGTATGCCAGTTTTACTAAATGTGATAAATAACTGATTAATTTAGTTTTTCAGGCAGACCTGTGAACTGGATTAAGTTGTCTGTGTTCCCAATAATTCAATTTAAATATGATACTGGGATGTTACAATACCAGATGGAAGAAGGCAGGATGCATGCGCAGGGGAAATAGTCAGTTTATTAGGGATATTCGAAAGTAAAGGAACATTCGAAAGTAAAGGAACTGATACCAAACGGGGGAAAGGGCAACGCACCGGCAGGGTCAAAAAGGCAAACAGGCAAACAATAATCCAAAGAAGGTTCAGGCATAAATCCACAAACACGGCAATAATCCAGAGAGTAGTGAGACATAAATCCACAGATATCAAGGCAAGAGTCCATGGTTCAGGAAACGGGAGCAGAGAGGAAAAGCACAGAATCTTTGTTCATATCCTTATTTACTTAACTCAAAATCTATCTATAATACTCCGCGAGGGAGCGGAAACAGGAGGTTTATATACACAAACAAATTAAAGACAAACGACGTTACACACAGAACACGTGGAACTAATAATAAAACAATAAACAGAAAACCAATGAAAGAACGGGGGCGGAGACATAACAAGCCAGAGAACCAATAAGCATAAAGGAGGTGGAGACATGACGTAAACCAAAACACAAGCACATGGTGATATAAACAAAACGGGAGTTCATGAATACATAGTCCAGCGTGTTTTTATGAATGAGGCGTGGAATGCGGAAGTGCGCTACTCGCTAGCCTCTGCTAGCAGCGTAGCGAGAGGGAGACTCTAACACTGGGATATGATATGGGATACTTTGATGATGGCAAACTTTTGCCTATATAGTGTAGTTTGGTATTGCTTAACTTTTTTTTTTTTTTAGAAAAATAGAAGTGTTGAGTTGTGGGATGTTGTTGTAGTCATTAATACACAGGAAGTGATGCCATGGGAGGAGCACACATGCTGCATTTGACTTAGCTCTGAAGTGGGAAGTCAGAACTGTTAGCAACAAGCTAACCAGCTAACTCTGATGAGGGTCATTCCATCTCAAGTGGTCCAACTGCAAAGTTGGTTGCACGACCGTTTTTAATTTTCCATATATATATATATTTTGAGTGATTACCTTTATGTATTGGCTTTGCACATTTTTGCCCATTCTTGTTCCTTAGACTTAGAACTTAAGTCCAAATGTAATGCTCACGATTGTTCACAGTTCCACTTTTAGGGTCAATTTAAGATGGAAAGGGTTTGAGTCAGTCTTAATTTTTTAGGGGGTACCTGGGTAAGTATTGTGTGCATTCAGAACATTTCTCTTTTTTATGGGGGCGAGAAAGTGCAATTTTTAAAAATTCCCCTCACGTACAGGTTAAATATCTCTGGTGGAGGACCAGCCTGAAATGTTCACAGAAATAAGTTCTCTATAGTAGATGTAATATAGTAATGTATCAAAACAAATAATAAAAACAGCAGTATTTTGCAGTGATTACATTTGCTTGACATACAATAGCTTATGCTTGTCAATGAGGTCTATATTGGCAATAGTGAAGCATGATCTATCGAATGGTTCTTCAAATCCAGTTTAGCTCCAACTTCCAAATGTACCTGCCTGTTATGTTCTCGTAATCTCGAGTAAAACCTTGTTTAGCTTGTTCGGGTGTGTTTGATTAGGGTTGGAGCTAAACTCTGCAGGACAGTGGACCTTGAGGGCCAGATCTGAAGAACCACTGCGCATCCATGCTAGCTTAATGTTATTGTTCATTTCAATAAACCAAATTCAAAATGTATTAACATTTCGCCTCATTCAGTAATAATACATTTGTTTAATTTTTAAAGTTAAGCATTTGACAATTATTCGGGTAGCTACATTTTTGACCTCATAACCTCATTAAGCAAAAGTGTTCAATGTGATTTTTTTTTTTTTAATCAGTGCAACGTTTCACTGTTCTCAGACAATTTATCACTACACCACCAGCCTCACCCAGCATTTAAGACTTCTACTATCATTATCATTTCCTGTTTGTGACATATATAAAACACATGAACTTATACACTCACCACAGTGCCTTATAGTTTGCTCCCATACACACGTCTCTTGTTATCCTGACTGTAGTGATGCAGAAATGAGGCTTGGATCTTTTGGATGTAATGTATCATGTACATGCAACTTAAACAGACTGATTTTCCAAAGTCTGTAATGTTGATTATGTATTTCAGTTGGCAGGTCAGATAGTGTAATACTGATTGTGTACAGGAAGGAGTGTGTGTGCTTGGGATACAGTAGAAAAGATGTGCTTCTGCTACTTTGCGGTGCTGAAATTTCAAGAATTTTTATTAAGAAATAAAATATGTTCGAAGCTTGAAGTCTTGGAGTCCAAAGTAACATCACTGACTGAATCTTGTGACTGATCCTTGCCTTCTTGTCTCTGCCTGTGGATTTTTGGATTTGCCCTTATCTTGGCCTGTTGTGGATTCACTGTCTACCTACCTCTGCCTGTCTTTTGTGTCTATTTTTGGTGTCTTGACTATGAACTTTGGAATTGTGTTTTGGACTCTGCTTACTCTTTGCCCGATGCCTTTACGTCATAAGGCCATTTTGCCTGATGCCTTTACGTCAGGAGGCCATTTTGGCCCGATGCCTTCATGTCATGAGGCCGTTTTGCCCGATGCCTTTATGTCATGACGCCGTTTTGCCCGATGCCTTTACATCATGAGGCCGTTTTGCCCGATGCCTTTACGTCATGAGGCCGTTTTGCCTGATGCCTTTACGTTATGAGGCCATTTTGGCCCGATGCCTTTATGTCATGAGGCTGTTTTGCCCGATGCCTTTATGTCATGATGCCGTTTTGCCCGATGCCTTTACGTCATGAGGCTGTTTTGCCCGATGCCTTGCGTCATGAGGTCGTTTTGCCTGATGCCTTTATGTCATGACGCCGTTTTGCCCGATGCCTTTACGTCATGAGGCCGTTTTGCCCGATGCCTTTACGTCATGAGGCCGTTTTGCCCGATGCCTTTACGTCATGAGGCCGTTTTGCCCAATGCCTTCACGTCATGAGGCCGTTTTGCCTGATGCCTTCACATCATGAGGCCGTTTTTGCCCGATGCCTTTACGTCATGAGGCCGTTTTGCCCGATGCCTTTACATCATGAAGCCGTTTGCCAGATGCCTTTACGTCATGAGGCTGTTTTGCCAGATGCTTTTACATCATGAGGCCGTTTTGACAGATGCCTTTACGTCAAGAGGTCGTTTTGCCCAATGCCTTTACGTCTGTTTTTTCACAATTTAAGATCTGTTCCTATACACAGTGGGGTTTTAATGAAGTAGGGCTTGAAGTATGTGTGGATCTTGTATATGTTGCCATCTCTGTTCCGCAGCGTCTTTGTTCTTTTAAATAATGAGACGTGGTGGCAAACAGAAAGTTACAGTTTCACATACAATCTGGTACGGCCTTGTAGAACATTGACTAACTTTTGATGTCATCACTTTGTTCTAAAAATTACATGTAGGCTCTCAGCTTATGTAACGAGACTGCACATTACTGATCTTCATGTCTGACTTTGTTCTCTCTTGAAAGTGCTTGAAGAAAGCAAGTGTAAACAACATTAACCACAAAGATGGTGAAAAAGCCTTGTCCAAGTGGTGAACAGGGCCGTGATGGAGGAGGAACCATGAACACATGAACACGGCGTCTACCAGGTAACTTTCAGAGGTAAAGAGTTAGTTTCGGATTTTCACAACAAACTGTATGCCTGCTATCTGAACACCGGGTAACTGTGTACATAATATATGAATATTTCTTTCCTTTTCTCAGGAATTGTAATGGGCTTTTTTGATGGCTGAATATTTCCCTCCTCCTTCACACATTCGGATGGGCTTTCGAGGCAAAGTTAAGAAATTTGACTGTTATTAAACTATAGCTATTTATATCATTCCTGCTACATTTGAAATTAACATTACTGCTATATTTAAAAAAAGCAGTAAACAGTTATTGTATTGTTATTATTATTGTTACTATTGTTAAATTAGAGAGACTTTTGATAAATGCTTTAAATTTTTTTAAGCTGTAAGTGTTAAAATAATTGAATAATACCATTAAATATAAGATTATTAAACCGTTACAATATAGATATTGTGTTGGTGTATAGACATTTGTGTCCTATTATTAATATGATAAAGATAATTGTATCATTGTTGTTGATGTGCTGTTCATTTTTAAATAAAAAAGTTAACCGTATTATGGCTCGTTTATTCTGTGTAATGTTTTCCTTGTTAAAAGCAGGTACTGTAAAATAAAGTAGTCCATGCATCTGTACAACACCCAGACGGTGCCCACGTACAGCCCATGCAGGACCCTCTGTGACCCATGTTGCTGTTCTATAATAACCCACATTACATCCATGTGGGGGCCACACTGTTTACATACAAGGAGCCACTTGTGGCCCATCATTAGCCCATAAAGGCATCTGCATGTGGGGACAGCATGGAAACTGAGGACAGAAGATCCTCACTGGGCTGTCCACATGGGCCCCAGTTTCAAGCCCATTTGGGACCCATGTGGACTCACATGGACATGCTGGCTGGGCTGGCGTTTGTGTGTTGATAGGGACATGATATCAAGTCTGTTTAAAAGAAATAATATTAAGCTGATATTCTTTTAAATTAAAACACAAACTCACAGGAAATAGACATACAATGTTATTTTCCTTTAAAATTGGACCAGATGTTTGCATCATGAAGAATTTACAGTGCAAGAACCCAGAATTGTTCTCACCCTTACACTACCAATACCCCAAACTCTCTTTAACTTTTACCTGCACATACACTCTGTCATTGTGGATGTTAGTATACATGCAGACATGAATATATTCGCATGTACTGTACACTCTGTGATCCATGTGAGGACCTGGTCAACTACACTCATCAGTCACTGTGTTAGAAGCTAATGGTCCTGTTGCTCAAAACAAAGATTTTCTAAGATTATGATTATAACTATGATTAATATAAAGCTAGAAAAAACAAACTTGTACTGTATATGGCAATAGAAAACCTGTATGCTTTATAATTTGTACCTATAATGTATAAGTTTCTAATAAATAGGCTGGTGAATGCTGTAGAATACTTTAAGAGCTGATAACATAATGGACTGTAGTACACGTAATGGATGGAAGTCATGTAGTTCACTCACACTAAATGGTCAAGAATT
The DNA here is from genome assembly GCA_023630585.1 of Cranoglanis bouderius. NCBI lineage: Eukaryota > Metazoa > Chordata > Actinopteri > Siluriformes > Cranoglanididae > Cranoglanis > Cranoglanis bouderius. The sequence goes on from CM042572.1 coordinate 10,643,156, forward strand.
ACAGCATAGGCAAAGTAATGATGAGAAAAAAAAAACAATTGTTGTTCATCTCTGCACTATTAACTTCACTTTAAAATAGATTTGATTTGATGATGATTGATTTAATGGAGCCAAACTGGCTCTCCGTGTACAGAGCAAGATGTAAATACAGTCATTCGTGGCCTGTACAGGAGTTTTTTGTGATTGTTGCGACCAAAAATGCTTTATTTTGCTGCAGCTTTTTTCTAAAGTTTTGATGCAACTTATGGATTGGCAAAATAGCAATTGCACGAAACTTTCACAGTGGTGTTTGTTAATAAATGAGACCTTTTAGCTGTACTCATGTTCGACACATGTGAATCGAAGAGGGCTTTGGCTGAATGCGTGTTGTGATGACGTCACATGACGCGTCTTGGCCCAAATCTGCGGTAATTTTGAAAAATCGCCAGCTCCTGTGAATATTCCAGAGTCTCCTTGATTTTGCGTTAATTTCTACCATCGCAAAATCCTGGAGGGACTGCATATACTGTACACTGTGCCATTAATTCTGACATCGCTGAAGAAGGAAAGGTTCTCCAAGCCACTGACAATATCTTGAATACCCTCAACTGATTCAAGACATGAAATCTGGCCTGAACCAATTTCAATATCTTTGCTGACCAGCTTGCCTGCCAATAATTGAAAACAGCATCATTTGGTGCCTGTATGCCCTTGTTTTAGTGACATTTGTAAAATTACACACTTTGCATCACACTGCTTTTTTATTTGTTTGTTTTTTAAAGCTAAGCTTAGTCTCAAATCACAATGGTGTGACCTTTAAAAACAAGTTGTTGTTGTTATTATTATTATTATTATTATTATTATTATTATTATTATTATTATTATTACTATTATTACTATTATGTGTAACACTTTAATAAAAGAAACAAAACACACACACACATATTCGTGTTCATGCTTAAGATTTTTATTGATCGTTTTGAAAGAAGAAAAGTTCAGTCATTTTTAAACTGCTCCTGCTCCTTTACCCCAGTTATGGGTAAATCATGCCGTTTTTTTTTTCTTTTTTTTTTAACCGTACTTCTTCACTGGCACATGAGCACTCGTTCTCCACGGGTTTGTCCAAACATAGGTTGTTGCTCTACTTGCAGGTTTCATGCTTGGCTTTTGCTGTTCCTGGTTCCGGTGCTCTGGCTCTGAATCAAAACTGGCCTCCAGCTCTGCAACACGTTTCTCCAGTCGCTCTCGGTCTCTCATCGAGCTCTCTCTCTCCAGCTCTACAGTCTTCTCTCGTTCCTCATGGACTTTCAGGGAAGCCTGGAGCTCGGTGATGTTCTGGAGGTGTGCAGTGTTCATCTCCTCCATATCCAGCTTGATCTTCTCTCTTTCCTGCTCACGTTTATTTTGCTCAGAAACCAAGGCCTTCAGCTGTACAACGTGTTTCTCCAGCAACTCTTGCTCTCTCATCAAGTTCTCTCTCTCCAGCTCAGCAGTCTTCTCCCGTTCCTCACAGAGTGTCAGAGAAGCCTGAAGGTTGATGATGTTCTGCTGGAGTTTGGCGTCCCTCTCCTCCATGTCCCGCTCCCGGAGATTTCGCTCAGAAACCAAAACGGCCTCCAGCTCTGCCACCGTCGTCGACAATGTGCATATCTCTTCCAATCTCTTTCTCTCCATCATCTTCCAATCCTCCATCTCTCTTGCTACGTTCCACAACTCCTCCAGTAATACCTGCACTTGATCCTCCTTCGATTTGTTCGGCCTCCAGCATCGAAATCGTTCTCTAATCCTTCTGAGTATCTTCAGCATCGTGTTTCTCTTTCGGCAAATTCACAAGTCGGAAATTGTGACAGTGGGACCCAATTTCTGTCTCCTTTTATACAAGTGGTATAGTGTGACGTCACATTCCGGTTCCCTCACATCACATTCCCCCATTCCATTCCATCCATTCACCGTTATTCCATGACGTCATCGATCTCCCTGTCTCTCGTTCACTCTCTCTCTCTCTCTCTCTCTCTCTCTCTCTCTCTCTCTCTCTCTCTGCGCATACGCAGAGTACGGAGGGAACGTGCAGAGTGCTTTTTGGCTTCTTTTTTTTTCCTGAAAGAGGAGCGAAATGACGGTCATAAATAAGAAGTAATAGTTGTAAACTTTGTAAAAAGCGAGTGATTGTGAGCGGGACGCCATGGCGTCTGAGGCCGGCTGGGAGGCGCTGTCTCTCCGGCATGGTGTCTGGTGTGTACCGGAGAGTGGGGCGCAGGTGCTGTAGGTGCTGAGAGAGAGCTGGCTAGCTGTGAGAATATCTACTCTGCCTCCCGCATGGCAGTGAAACTTCGTCCTGGCTTTTCCTAGACATGTTTTTATGTTTGTTAATGAAACCGAGAAGAAGTTTTAAATGTAAACATGGAGACAGCAGCTACACTCCGGGGAGCTCAGGGGGCGACATGGCCGAGGATAATCACTCTGCATCATTAACGTGTTTTACTATTTAGTGTATTACTCATATTATTTACCATTTATTACATTAACTATTTATTATTATTAATTAACTATTTAGTGTTTTTGCTGTCAAAGTTATTTGACCAGAACATTGTTTTGTTTTGTATAATTTCTAAAACATAATTCATGACGCCTATTGCAGAATATTTAATGTAATACTCTGTATAATACTGATTTAATCTTATTATAAGCCATTATTAATGTCATGCTTTTCTGCTTTGGTTATCATCATTTAGTTAGTAATTATTATAATTAAATTAAATAATGAAAAATGAACAAAACAAAAGATTATACATAAGAATGGTATTAAGACACATCTCTCTCTCTCTCTCTCTCTCTCTCTCTCTCTCTCTCTCTGCTTCAATGCAACTTTTTCCTTTGAGGTTTAGTTCATTCTGAATAAATAATAAATTAATTGTATCTGTCTTTGAGTTTTAATTTGTGATTTTTAAATGCAAAATATAATACACACACACACACACACACACACACACACACACACACACACACACACACACACACCTGTTTTGAAATCATAAACTTGAGGTGTTCCACAATTGTTAAATGAGTAAAGGAATGTCTCTCTCTCTCTCTCTCTCTCTCTCTCTCTCTCTCTCTCTCTCTCTCTCTCTCTCTCTCTCTCTCTCACACACCCACACACACACACACACACACACACACACACACACACACACACACACACACCACTTTCTCATTCCAAAAGGTGTTCAATTAGACACAAATAAGCACATTTTCTTTTCCCCATATGCACAGAAACAAACATGCACACACACTTTCTTTACCTTTTTAGCTAAAGCTGCTCTGTTCTGTCCCATAACCCAATGCTTTCTTTACCTGAACTCACATCCTGTTTATAATGGCGATGGGAAGTTGATGTGTTCCCCATGGGTGAAAAGTTAAGGAAATTGTTGCTGTAGTAGATTTCATAAACCCGTCTCTGTCTGAGTGTGGTGGGGGTATCCTGGGTGTTCCAGATAGTAATAATGACACAAAATGCCCCAAAGGTTCAAAAACGAATAAATATATGCACATGCATTCCCTTTTTAAACTAGACTCGACCCCGTCCCCTCACAAACACACACTAAAAAAGAAAGAAAGAGAAAAACTCCTTATAAACGGCTGACACTTTCAGAATTTCATGTTCTGGCATTCTGCCAGGAGAGTTCGCATCTTCGTGAATCCAACGAAGGTTTAAAGAACTCCCGAGCTCTCTTTCAAAACTTTAAGAGAAAAAAATGTTTCAGATGTTTGAAATCATCAAGTTGTAGGTCACGGCAGTATTATACATGATCTAATATGTTTCTATAGTGACAGTTTATTCAGAGGGATGTGTACGGAGGACACGCCACATAAACAGATTAAAAATTGTGGGTAAAAATGTGCGGTTTCTCGGTAACATGACAAGCTGCGTTTATTATTATTTTTTGTCTTATTAACTCTGAGAGAGAAATAAGAGGCTGTTTATAGCTGCTGTAACATAAGTGATTACAGGGAGTGGAATCTCGTTTTGCGGATGTTTCACAACAATAAATGTAACTACAAACAAATAATTAGTATTACATTTCATTCTTTAATACATAAAAGATTGTAATCATTGGTAAGTTGCTGTGGTATAAGAGGAATAAAACACTTTGTGATGTGCTGTTATAGGAAAATAATCAACTTCAGGGTTCTAACAGTAACTTCTCTTCACTACATTGTTGATTATATTTCTATAACAGTATGACACTGAGTGTTTTATTCCTTATGTAACACTGAGGTGCTTTGTGAACTGTATGATTGGAGTGGTGTAGGAACCTGAATCTTCTTTCTCCTTGAAGATGAAATGATTTAAATGTGTTTAATGACAAAATATACTGCTTATATTATTTGCTTAAAGGGGAAGTTGAAGGCTGATATTTTTTTTTACCGGTGACCAGCTTTACAATGTTAGAAAGAAACAATTAATTCACTTACAAATATTAAAAAGACAAAAACTCAGAGTGGAAATATCCGACTGCGTGACGTACCGTTGATCAAACCGAGAGATCTTTGTCCTGCTAGAGTGCCGTGTCAGTGTGTGGTGATCTGTTTAAATCACACACTGCAGAATTAAAACATTAATATCCACCTAAACACAGCAGCAGCGAATTTATTTCTGCTCTTTAGGTGGCCGTTTTCCTGAACACCATCTTGAGATCTTGCTTTTAAATTGTATTCAATATAAATGTTTAGAAGGCAGCGAACAGCGAACAGAGGGGCGATTAAACATCATGAGATCGGTAATGAGCTCTCAAATTGCATTTTTTCCCCAAAACATGATCCTTTTCATAAGCACAAAATTGGATGTTTTGTGCAGACATAAATATCCAGGACAACAAATTTGTGCACTGGGTGGTAAAGATATCAGAATAGAGCAAAACTGGTGGTGCTGTCAGGGAGGGAGGGGTGGCATACTCTCTCTCCCCTATCAATCACAGTGACACGAGCCTATCATGGGTGCCTGTGAGCTTATGCATGCAGAAGTGGGCGGATAGCGCTTTCTTCCAAGAGTGTTACACCACCTCCTGACGCTGCATGAGCAGCAGTTCGAAAAGATGTAGTCGGCTGTCTTCACATGCCTCAGAGGAAGCTCGTGATAGCCTTCGCCCTCCCTGGATGGTAGCTGTCTAGTGATTGGGAAGGGTGGGATCTGATTGGCCATGAGTAGTTATATCATGCACTTTATGTCAAAAATTGATTTATGACCCCCTGACGTTGTATAATTTATGGTCTCGTGAAGGTCCCATGAACGTGTGTAATTTAAGGTCTCGTGAAGGTCGCATGAATATGTGTGGTAATTTTTATGACTTTTTTTTCCTGTCCACTGTCTGTGTGTGTGTGTGTGTGTGTGTGTGTGTGTGTGTGTGTGTGTGTGTGTGTGTGTGTATGTGTGCTTATGTTAATGAGTTTTTACGGCGCGTTATGTGTGCGTGTTTTGAGAAACGCTGTTAAATACCCCGTGGCCTGTATGTTGTCGGATCATGTGTGGATCATGTGTGTGTTGAAACAGGGCGGTTAAATAGGATACTTAAATAGTCCTTGTTATAACACAGAAGACGCACTGCAAAAAAAAAAAAGCTCACACGATGTCTGCCCCACAAACTCCTAAAACCGGTAGAAGTTCGTCGTCTGCCTCAACACTTAGAATTGGCATTGAGCTGAGTAAGGACATAACTTCTGCGCCACGGAAAAAACAAAATATTAGTTTAACAAAGTTTCGTCATAATGATGTGAATAGTGTAAAGGCGTTATTGTTTCGTTCGGAGCAGGGCGTTACCATGTCCGAAGATTGGTTCTTAAGCCCGCCCCCACATCACAACAACGATTAAAAACGCCTGCGGATCGACACATTCACTACATACACGCACAATGTCTCAAGAATCTACGTCTGTCTGTTGTTACAGCGATACGCCTGAGACCGCTCCGGCGGAACCTGACGACAACGCAACATCACTGGAACCACACCCCCAGACTTACGACAACACTTGGCTGGATAAGTTTTGTATGAATTTGGGTTATCATAATATGCCGTTTCTTTCAACGCCTTATGGTAACGCAGGAACCATAGCCGGGTCTTCGGCCTATGCGGGGTTCGACGACACAGACGGCTGCACTCGCTCTGACGGCTTCAAAATCATAAAAGCAATAGTTGTGGTGCTTCTGGAATATTTAGTAAACAGAAAGCAGAAGGAGTTGTCTCTGGGGTGTGAAGTGGATCATCTGAGCCAACTTAGACATTCCTGTCTGTTCGAGCCTTATGCCTATTTTTTTGACGGCTACTTTGAGGAACTGTCACGTAATCTGATTAAACCGGGGTTTAAACACATCATAGCCCAAGCATTGAGCAGGTGTGGTTTTAGGCGACACCCCGAGAGAATTCAAGGTACTGTTGACGGTATTTTACACGAATTGCGGGAGGAAGTTTACATCGTGGAGAAGCTTCGTGAAGTCCGTGAGAAAATTGTGGATACCAGCAACGAACAAATTGTCTACGACGCCGTGGACGGGTGGAAGGGCATCCCGCATACAACCCGTGTGTGATACTGAAAATGGGGAAGACGTGGTGCACAGCAGGTCTGACAAAGTATCTATTTAAACGACGTATTAGATGTGAGATTATCAACTTGTATAAGATCATTAATGATGATGTTGATGTATCTATTGTTGTAAACGATTGTGTCGTTGACCCAAAACGTTTAACAAAACTCAAGAGACAAATATGCGATGTGAGAGGAATGTGGAATGTGTGGACAGATATGATGCATATGTGTATTAATGCGGACGAGTCGGTTTGTACAACTATCAGAAAAATACTAGACCTGATGACTGAATGTGGCAGCAGTATTAGAATTGCTGACATAATGTGTATGTGTGCTTATGTGACTGATTTATGCATAATGTTATCAAGAAAAGAAGAGAATGATGTTTGTGAAATCGTCGAAATATTTGTTGATTACATTGTCGAGAAAAACAGTGTAATGTGCATAAAATTTCTACAGCACCTCGATGCTGTATGATGTTGATTTCTTTCACCGAAATAAATTCTCAAACATTTAAAACACGTGTTATTCTTTTGTGGAGTCTGAACCGTCAACATGACCGAAGAAATGAAAAAAATTTATTACAACCCTTCTAATCAGGGGTCTTTAGGAGGTAAAAAACGTTTAAAAGATGGTGTTTTAAAGGAAACGGGTATTCGCTTAAACAATAAACAAGTTTCGGACTGGCTGGCCGGAGAGGATGCGTACACGCCACACAGAAATCCTCGTCTGAATTTCAAAAGGAATCGTGTTTTTGTCTATGGCATCGATATGCAGTTCCAGGCCGATCTAGTTGACATGTCTGCATACGCTGCGGAAAATGACAATAACCGTTTTCTGTTGACGTGTATAGATCTGTTTAGTAAATATGCATGGACGCGTTTATTAAAACATAAATCAGGAATCGAGGTAACTAAAGCTTTCGAATCTATACTGAAGGAAGGTCGTGTGCCACGCAAATTACAGACAGACAACGGAAAGGAGTTTTTTAATAAACATTTTCAAAGCATGACAAAAAAGTACAATATCATACATTTTGCACCCGCCACAGAATTAAAAGCCTGTGTCATTGAGCGGTTTAATAGAACCTTAAAAGGTAGGATGTGGAGATATTTAACAGCAACAAATTCCAAACGTTACGTAGATGTACTTCAAGATATCACTGATGGGTACAATGTGAGTTTTCACCGTAGCATTAAAATGAGACCGGTTGATGTGAACAGAGATAACGAGTCTGTGGTGTTTCATAATCTGTATGGTGCTAGCGGAGCCCGCTGTGCCAAACCCGTTTTTAAATATAAAATTGGTGATGTTGTTAGAATTTCTAAAGCAAGAGGGGTATTCACAAAAGGGTATGAGGAAAACTTTTTTCACCATAACGGATTGTGTACCTCGTGACCCACCGGTCTACAGGCTATGTGATTACGACGGTGATGTTATCGATGGAGTCTTTTATGAGGAGGAATTACAAAAAATAATTGTGAACAAAAACAAGGCGTTTAAAGTGGAAAAAATTTTAGACAAGAAGAAACAAGGTCGGAAAACATTAGTGCTGGTTCGATGGCTCGGGTGGCCTGCAAAATTTGCGTCGTGGATCGACCAGAAAGATTTGGTCGATGTGCAGATACCATAAAAATAAAGACCAACAACGGTCTTTCACCTCTGGATATGATGCTGAGCATGTGCACTCAACTTCTTTGGTCGACCATGGCGAGGCCTGTTCTGAGTGAAACCTGTCCTGTTAAACCGCTGTATGGTCTTGGCCACCGTGCTGCAGCTCAGTTTCAGGGTGTTGGCAATCTTCTTATAGCCTAGGCCATCTTTATGTAGAGCAACAATTCTTTTTTTCAGATCCTCAGAGAGTTCTTTGCCATGAGGCACCATGTTGAACTTCCAGTGACCAGTATGAGAGAGTGTGAGAGCGATAACACCAAACTTAACACACCTGCTCCCCATTCACACCTGAGACCTTGTAACACTAACGACACTGGGGAGGGAAAATGGCTAATTGGGCCCAATTTGGACATTTTCACTTAGGGGTGTACTCACTTTTGTTGCCAGCGGTTTAGACATTAATGGCTGTGTGTTGAGTTATTTTGAGGGGACAGCAAATTTACACTGTTATACAAGCTGTACACTCACTACTTTACATTGTAGCAAAGTGTCATTTCTTCAGTGTTGTCCCATGAAAAGATATAATAAAATATTTACAAAAAATGTGAGGGGTGTACTCACTTTTGTGAGATACTGTATGTCAGCCATATCCTTGAAGGTGTTGTCTCATATGATTTAGCATTATATTAGCATTGTACATTAACCATCTTGTCATTGTGGAGATGATGTTCACTTACTAGGAATTAAATAGACGAATAAATCAGTTGTCATACTTGGGTAATGATGAAACAACCAACCCAATGATGTTGCTCTGGAGAGTGATAAACTTTCTGGTCATGCAGTGCTAAACTGGTGTTTTCTTAGGATGTTGCCAGTTTTGATTGGAGACAAGATTGCAAACCCATCTGAAAATGAGATATGGCAGCTGGTTTTGCAACTACAAGAAATAGTAGAACTTATATGTGCACCAGCTGTTTCCACTGGCCAGTAAGCTTACTTAAATGTTCTAATTGATGAGTATTTGCATAATCGATGGAAAATTTTTCCCAGTCACCTGCTCAAACCAATACACCATTACATCAGTAGCTATAGTGCCCTTCACTAATATTGGCACCCTTAGTAAATATGAGCAAAGAAAGCTGTGGAAATTTGTCTTTATTGTTTAACCTTTTGATCTCTTTTTTTAAAAATTCACAAAAATACTCTGCTCTCATGGATCTCAAACAATTGCAAACAGAACACAGGTTTATCAAAAAAAAAAAAAAAAACACTTGAAAAATCCTCTTCACAGTGCGTTGCTCATATTTACCAAGTGCCAATATTAGTGGAGGGTACTGTAATACTGGTTTTACTCAAACAATATAATTATTTAGCATAATCAGCTAAGCTAGGTAGCAATTAAACACAGCATTAAATAACTATTATTTAAGGCTTAGGGCATTTTAATGACTTTGTTTATTCAATTTTTCAGAGTGATTGCACCCCTCTGAGGTGTGGAGGGCGTGTCAGTACTGCAGATTGAGGTAGTCTTGGAGCCTTCTGTTTAAAGGGAGGTCCCTGATGGCATCTGGAAGTCCTCCAGTGATCAGTAGTCTCCTCCTCAGGGCTTGGCACAAGTGTACAAGTTCACACAGTTCACGATATCGGCATGCTGGGATATGAGACCTTCAATCAACAAGAAGGGGGATGCGGCATCTGGAAAGGAGGGGGGGACAGGGTAGTGAAGTGCTCCAGCATGCCATACTGTAAAAACACCCTCAGTATCCAGTATCTCACACTGACGGTTGCGCACCACTGACAGCGCACAACCGATGGACTCATCTGGACTGTCACTGTGACGTAAAATCCATGACCTGCAAATATAATATGCACTGTCACCTGTCAGACTGACTGTCTGTCTGAAACTGAAGGTTCAGTTTATAATATAACTGTTTTATGTTCTTTGCACTCTTAGAATAAAGAGTACTAAACTATACCATTCCTGTACCACAGTCAAGTGCAAGGGTTTTACCTGTGCTCACTGTAACTTTGACGCTGACACTCCAAAGTTCTTTGTAGCAGAACCCTGATCAGAACACACCCTGTGTGATCATCTGAGCATACTGTTCCCTACTAACATGGGTAAAGTCCCGGTACATGCCATAGAAATCAGACCCCAGATACTGGGGCATGGCGTTAATGAAGGAATTAAACTGTTCCGGTGTGGCATTGTGGACAATGTAGACCACGGATAAGTTCATAAAATGCTGGATCAACGAAAGCAGAATATGTGAAGACTATCTACGCTGGGTCTAAATAAAAAAATACAAAAATATCACATGAACCCACTGTCATCAGAGTAGGTATTTTGTTGTTCTGATTGTGGTGTAGCTCGTTAGTAGAAAGTGAAAAAATTTTCAATGCACACTGATCGTGAAGGGCTGAAGAATCTACTTTTGAAATTTGGGGATGAAATATGTTTGTATAAAAATGGAGAGAACTAAACTCTGAAGACTGAGAAACAAAAAGAAAGAAAGATACAGTGAGAGAATTGCTCTTTACAGCTACTGGAGCTGCTGTTTGGTCAGTTAAACACATGGCTTAAATATGACGTTTATAAATTGATTTCACAACAAGTACAACTACAAGAAAAACTGTCACAAGGTAAGGTAATTTCAATTCAGTTTCTGTCATTTTCAGTGAGCTTGGCATTTGCCCCCTTCTCAAGCAACATTATTAGGCTACTGTAACAAACATTCCGTTTAACTACATCATGTAACGTAGGTCTATTTTAGCTAAATATCTAAATATCGTTGTCTTAGGAATTAGTCTCATGTTCCAAAACAAAACCAAAAGCAAATAAGTTTAATTCACATTAAATAGTTAAATAGTTTAAATCATGGTTATGACAGTATTAGCCTTGCTAATATCTTGGCATAAAGAAAATAGAACCATCAGGGGCAAACATCAGGTTAAGTTGGCATTTAGGAGCTCAACCTGTGTTGTAATCGTCTGAAAAATGGTAACCTTAGTAACGATAAATGAGTAGTCCCATAGCCCTAATGTCAGTAATGTTATACAAGTGGAATTTGGAATAACAATTACTCTACCTATTGTTAGATTACATGGAAATAATGTTTCAATAATTCAACTCAACCTTATCAGGCTAATTAACAGTCCCAAGCTTGACATATCATTGTATAAGCCAATTAAGGTTATCATAATGCTACTGTAAGAGATTCTTACCTTAAGGCAGTGGTCACCAACCCTCTTCTTTGAGATCTACCTTCCTGTAGGTTTTATCCAACCAAATTCTAACACACCTGTTTTAGTTGATCGAGAACTTCTTAAGGCAATGATTAAATGGTCAGGTGGGCACGATTATGGTTGGAGCTAAAGTCTTCAGGAAGGTAGTTCTCCAGGACCAGGTCTGGTGACCACTGCCTTAAGGCATGCCGGCAGTCAAAAACTGACCCCCCAGACTGTACTGTATGACTGTGATACTTTTTTTTTTTTTTTTTTTAACAGAACATTGAACAGAACACATAACACATAACAACAACTTGACACAGTAACTTATACATAAGAAGAAGCCAGTGACGTAATGATAGTGGTGGAAGTATGAGTGGAAGAAGCGGCAGCAGCAGTGATGTTAATAATTACAGAAATAATAATACAAATAATAGTAATGATAATAATAATAATAAATGGACCACACAGTGAAATGATTGCAGATAACCCCATACCCCCTGGGTCCTGCAGCCATTCCATCCCTGCTGGCGAACACCCCATACCCCTCTAGGTCCTGCAGCCATTCCATCCCCGCCGGCAAACACAACCAACAGACCCATCGACACAGGCACCAACCTCGCTTCCGAACCACCCTGTCCCTCCTCCCTGCCACCAGCAAAACCCGACTCCCACACCAGTGGGGACAGCAATCACCCCTGTCCTCCTCCCCAAAGGGGTGCCGGGGCACCACTACAGGCACCTCCAGACCAGGCCCACTCAGCTCGGGTGCGACCTGATGGACGACTATTCACCATCATTATTTGTATGTATATATTCCAGGTGTTCATATGCTATGTCCGCACCAGTTGAGCCCATTTTATATGGCAATCCGTGGCTAGAGTTGTAGTGTGCACTAGTTAGCTCCCCAGCCAGAGACGCCACATCCAACCCAGATTATACTCTTATTCAGTGAGACAAGGGAAAGCCGGTGGAGTTTATTTTCCTAAATATAAGTGCCCTAGTAATTTCTAAAGCATGTCAACGGCTTTTGTTAACCTATAAATATCATTTCGATGTTATGAAGCCGTTATACTTCATAGTGAATAACAATCCTTTCTAGATAGGCATCTTATCCTTTCTGGATATTTCCTTCTGTGAAGGCAAAATATTTAAAAATATTAATTGAATGTATTTGACTTATGACATGGCGAAATAAAACAATCAATTAAATTTTCTGTCTTGCTTCCTCTTCATACCAGCACACTGGCTGATCACATTTTGCAGCATATACAGTACTCTGCTGAATATGTATATTAGGCGGCTATTCTGAACATAATGGTTTGACTTATTATTAAAACTAAATAAATAAATAAATAAAAGAACTCCTAAACAGCAGAGTTTCTAAATACTTAGAATGTATGTGTTGCGGGTTGAGGTTGTGTTATAATTCTAATAAGATTCCTGAAATTTCCCATGTTTATTTGCATTCAGAGATTCTTTTTCTTTTCCTTTCGGCTGTTCCCTTCAGGGGTCGCCACAGCGAATCATCTGCCTCCATCTAGCCCTATCCCCTGCATCCTCTTCTCTCAGACCGACTACCTTCATGTCCTCCTTCACTCCATCCATAAACCTCCTCTTTGGTCTTCCTCTCGGCCTCCTGCCTGGCAGCTCTAACCTCAGCATCCTTTTACCGATATATTCACTCTCCCTCCTCTGAACATGTCCAAACCATCTCAACCTGGCCTCTCTAACTTTGTCTCCAAAACATCTCACATGTGCTGTCCGCCTGAAGTACTCATTCCTGATCCTATCCATCCTCGTCACTCCCAAAGAGAACCTCAACATCTTCAGCTCTGCTACCTCTAACTCTTCCTCCTGTCTTTTCCTCAGTGCAACTGTCTCCAAACCATACAAGATCGCTGGTCTCACTACTGTCCTGTACACCTTTCCTTTCATTCTTGCTGGTACTCTTTTATCACACAACAGACCTGACACTTTTCTCCACCCATTCCAACCTGCCTGCACACGCTTCTTCACCTCTTTCCCACACTCCCCGTTGCTCTGGACTGTTGACCCTAAGTACTTAAAATCCTGCACCTTCTTTATCTCTTCTCCCTGTAACCTCACTGTTCCACTTGGATCCCTCTCATTCACACACATGTATTCTGTCTTGCTGCGACTAACCTTCATTCCTCTTCTCTCCAGAGCAAACCTCCACCTCTCTAGAGTTTCCTCCACCTGCTCCCTGCTCTCACTACAGATCACAATGTCATCCGCAAACATCATAGTCCATGGAGATTCCTGTCTGACCTCCTCTGTCAGCCTGTCCATCACCACCGCAAACAAGAAGGGGCTCAGAGCCGATCCTTGATGCAGTCCCACCTTCACCGTGAACTCCTCTGTCACACCTACCGTACACCTTACCACTGTCCTACTGCTCTCATACATATCCTGCACCACTCTAACATACTTCTCTGCCACTCCAGACCTCCTCATACAATACCACAGCTCCTCTCTTGGCACCCTGTCATACGCTTTCTCTAAATCTACAAAGACACAATGCAGTTCTTTCTGACCCTCTCTGTACTTCCAGAGATTATGAACATGATTATGATTATGAAGATTATGAATAATAAGTGTGTGTCTATTCATACACTAATGGTGTATTTAATTCTTGTCATCTGATGAACAGAAAACCACATAAATGTCAATTGCTTCACTTCTCTTTGCCTGACAAATACATACCTTAGAGGAACATATCTTTTAGTGGTATGCTAACATTTCTATCCTTCTATATTTACAATAAAGTGTAGCTTACACAATTTATGTACCTTAAAATCAATGACAAACATTTTTTTTTTAATGGTATATCTAAATATTTGTATTTTTGTCAATTTCGCTGACCCTTGCTTCCTTACTTCTATATACAGTATTTGACCTTTTTTGTATATAAATTACATAATGTATATGCAAATAACAGTATGTAAATGAATGCAATGTCACTTATGTGTAAATTAACTTACAGCATAAACCCCCATCTTTAATTTGGTTGTAGTCAAAAGCAAACAGGAATAAAACTCCAGGAAATGTGGAAAGTAGGCTGTGAAAGTCAACCAATAGCTCTGACTGCACTTTGGTGCAGAATGTTAACTCAAACCTCCCTGTGGTCCAATTAATAAGAAAAGGAGAATGAGATAAAAACAGTGATGAGTGTGTTAATGTATTCAACTGAATTAAATTCAAAATATTTTGTATAGCGCCTAAATCAATATATGTACATTGTCACAAAGCAGCGTTTAAGTTTTCTGTGAGAAGACTTTATTTAACATTTATGAAAAGAGTCTGTGTTTTGCAACAGTCAGAGGTAAAGCTATAAGTTTAAGTTTTCCAACACGACAGGATGGAGGGCTTTTCAATGTTCTTATTAACTTCAAGAAAGAGAGAGAAAAAAAGAGAAACTAGTGAGGAAATGACTATTCATGGCTTTATATTAAAACATAAAATTACAATTTGTTGTTCTTTAATACCTAATACATATTAAAGTAATAACTTCTATAGAAGTGTGCCTATTCACATGCTAATTTTTCTTTTAAGCATATCTTAACAAAGTCCTCTGAGATTTGCTTCTCATTTAGGATAGTGACTAACCTCGAATGAAAGATACTCAGATGTCTAAAACTCTCTTCAGGCAAAAAATAATTGAGCACTACTTTACAAACAGATTTTGTTTTTAAATTTTTTTTTTTAAATTAAAATCTTTTTTTTTTTTTTTTTAAATATCACTGATATGTCTCAAAGTTATCATTGGTTAATTTATCGTTAGACCACAGTGTGATTGTATTTTCTATACTGATTGGCCGGAAGATGGTGATTAATTTCCTATTCCAGCAGCTCTGACAGCATTTCTGTGGTGTCAAATCACAGGTTTATATTAATGCACTCCTTCTTATATTTTATTGTTTTTATAGTAACAGCTAATTATATGCGGGTAAATCGAGACTTCTATAGGTATGGATGGAAAGATTTAACAAAGAAAACCATATAATTGTTGATATGGTGAAGGTTTCTTTAAGCAGATGTTTATTTAACATTTATGGAAGGAGTTTCCAGTGTCAGTGGTTTGTAACAGTCAGTAGAATTTCGATCACAGGAAAGTTGTTAGTACATTTACAGTTATGGCATTTCTAAATATACATTTTATTCATTTCTACATCTGAGCAGTTGAGGTTTAAGGGCCTTGCTCAAGGGCCCAGTTTGGTAGTGCTGGGGTTTGAACTCACGACCTTCTGATCAGTAGCCCAATAAGAGGACTAAAACGCTTCAGGGTGCGCTGTTAAAGGAAAATAATCAACTTTGGGATGGTCATTGATTAACCTCCTATAATAGCACGGCTCATCATGTTTTATTTCTTTACTTATTGTACTTTGGGTGTGTGTGGTGTATTTTGCACTCCTATGTTCATTAGGAAGTTCAGTGCATCAGATGAAATATATGTATCTCATGTTGTGTTTGTCAGTCAATGTGAGTTTAAAAAGCCTTAGCTATCCAAAGAACCCTCAAGAATTGGAATGGGAGCAATTTCATGGGACCACATAAAAGTAAGAAATGCTATGAGTCCTAATACAATGAAGAATTTAAAGTATCATTGAAGGGAAAAGATAAATCTCATAACAAAATATCACATTTTGCAATTAAAACATTGAATATTCAATTAAAAAAATAAACATGTGCATATGATATTCAATGTAGAAGTTGCATTTAATTTAATGGCTTGCTGAGAAAGTAGAAAGAGACAATGAGATATGATAACATCAACATTTTATTTCTTTATATTTCTGTGATTTGTGATAATATATCAAAACAGTTGCTTGAAGAATTCTGAAAGACGGTCTTTACAAAAGACAAATCCATACATTTACAAAATCTAATAAATTGATCAAAATCTTTCTCAATATGAGAACATCTTGAGGAATCAAAGGAAACGCTCAAATATTCAATATGAACTGCAGCCAATGATTAACAAACACATCCAAGTACATGACTTTAAAAGAAATTAATTTAATCTGTTCATGTCTAACATAGACACAAAATGTCAAGATTGCTGGCATTTGTTGTTTCCAGCATCTCCATTATGAAACATATTAATTCATTCTCAAAAAAGGAAGGTATACAAACATTGCCATAAGGCAACAAAGAAGTGTTCAATTTTAACAATTCATTATACTCTTGCACAAAGAAAGGTTGAAAAAACTTAATAAAGTCCACATAGACTTGTGTTTTCTGCTTTGAGTCTTGATCTTCTTTTACCAAGGCCTCCAGAGGGAGGTCTTAACTGAACTCTTGTCTTTGCTGATGATCTGCTGCTCTGTAGAACTCAGTTGAGGCAGAACACTTTCCCTCCTGTTCTCAACTGAAGATGGCTGCAGATTCAGGAAGTGGTTCAGCAGTTTTCTCAGGCTCTGTGTCTTCACTCGTTCTTTGGACAGGAAGTGGACAATCTCATGGACACATCTGGAGAAGTCTTGATTGACAGCTGCTGAGCTGGAGGAGAATGCAGGCTGCTGCTTCTGCTTTCGTCTCAGGAAGCTTTCGTCATCTCCAGGATATCTGATTTCTCCAGTTTGGAGTCAGGCTGCTGGTTGAGGAACTCTGGAGCCAGGAGAGACTTCAGCTGCTCAATGCTGCTGTTGATACGATCTCTTCGCATCTTCTCTACCATTAGCTTCCTCAGCTGCAAATAACAAAGAGAGACCATTTAGTCATCTCGAACTATAAAAAGCGATTAAGTAGAAAGCAGGTAAATAAACATTGAAAGGAAGCAGGTTCTTAATTTATCTTGTTGTTCAGATCTTGGTGCTTGTTTGAGATGGTCATTGCTGAAGTGATGGTTGGTGCCATGGCTGTGTCTCTGTGCTGTAGATCTCTCTGTGTAGAATGAGTCTGATTTGTACTGGATGCATCTCCTCTATTTATACTCCCAAATCTCCATATGAATGCGTGGGTCTTGGGCTTGTTGGAGTTTCTCACAGTTTGGAGCCAATACAAGAGCTTGGACACACAATGAGGAATGTAGGGCTGCCACATGCTCAGTGGTCTTCTTGCAGAGGACAATGTCTCAGGGGAGCAGGTGAAGGGGTGGGGTGATGGAGATGGACTCACAGAACACTGTGTGAATCTGGGAAATTGGTGACCCTGTAAAGAGAGCAGATCTGCTGCCTGGTGTTGGGGTGACAGAGCACACACTCATCATCACACGTGTGGAGCCACACCTAGTGAAAATCAACAAATGTACTGTGGTATTTATTAGTATAAAATAGTATTGTACTAATAGCAACTGGTTCAAGTTGATCCAATATACTAATCATTAAACAATATCACCATATTTTATGGAAGCAATACAATCGGCAACTGTATTACTGAATTTCTTCACAACTTCAAGACACATCGTCTTTGTAAAACTTATGAGTAAATAATCAACCATCATATTTATCATAATTTCTATAAGTACTATTTGTAATACTTTCTATTTCTAAAATACTATTTCCCCTGTGACTGCATCATTACTTAAAATATCTATAAGTGTGCCTATTCCCATGTGAGGCTCTATATAATGCAGTGATTCAGATGCCAATACCATAATTATATTAATGATGTCAGCAACACTGTGTGTTAAAGTTCACCCTCATATCCATAAGCGTGTCTACTCCCCTGTGTGCATCCAAAATATCCATGTGGCTGGTGGTTTCGGATAGACTGTGACTCTTCCTTCCTGAGCTTTCCCACACTCTGACCATTCAAAGGCAGGATCAGAAACAATCAAAGTGTGCCTATTCACATGCTAATATATCTTTTAGAAAAGACCCTCAGGGGCTGTCATTTAGAGGAATGACTCACACTGACCTGTGATGAAAGAACCTGAAACATTGAAACATCCTGAAAGAACTAACAGTCTAACTTCAGGAATTGTTGGACTACAAGATTAATTTTCTTAGAAGAAGTTTTAATGTTTCCTCACATTTTGAGCTGCTGTTACAGAAGGTTATTAACATATTCTAAGCAATCAGAAGTGAAAATTCAACAGTGCTGTGGGGCAATTATGTAATTATTTATAATCATTCAAAGTTTAAAAAAAAATTTTGCATAGTGATATGCGCTTCATATCACTATATTCTGATCTGTTATAATTTCTGGTAGTTGGAGATTTGTGGATCATGTTTTTGCTATCATGTCAAAATGATGTGTCTTTTATTCTGTCACTGATGGGGCTCCATATGTAACAGCTTGACAGTGTTTGCCAACATGAGGAACGAGTGTGTCTGAGTTTCACACATTGACTCCTCTGTGCTGAGATCAGTGGAGTACAAAAGCTTTAGTCCTGAAAGGATCATTAGTGACGTTTAAACACTGCTTGTGTTTTATAAAGGAGCTCAACATCACTCACCATCTGGAGGGAAAGATCCCTATTGGGTGCTCAATACATTTCCCTTTAAATAGAGTAATAAAAAGTTATTGTTGTAATTATTATTAATATTATTATGTTATTTTTGTCTATCAATTAGAGATCAGTTTTCAATTAGGAATTCATAAAAATGCTTTGATAAAATTAAGATATGTATGTATGTCTGAAAATTAGACTTTTAAAGACTTTTAAAGAGGCATCAGTAGGCTTTTGAGTGATTTTTTTGAGCGAAAAGTAATGGTGATGAGGGGCATCGTTGTCGAGTCCCTCGCTGAAGCTGGAATGGTGATGATATTATACCATTTGTTATAACAGATGCTAATGGTGTATTATATAATGTTTTAATCCAGTGGATAAAAGAGTCTCCAAAACCAAATTTTTTAAGTGTTGTATGAAGAAAGTACCAATTGACTTTATCAAAACCCTTTTCTGTATCCAGTGATACGGTTATTGTTTTTTTTCTTGTTTTGTTTACATAGATTCTTTGTATCGAATAATCGTCTAGTATTATTTGATGACTGGCGTCCTTTAATGAAACCTGTTTGGTCCGGATGGATGAGGGATGAAATTACTGATTTGAGACGAGTAGCTAAAGCTTTGGTTATTATTTTTTAAATCTGTATAAATAAGAGATAATGGGCAATAACTAGTGCATAATGTTGGGTCTTTATTTGGTTTGAGTAGAATTGTAATTAGTGCTGTGTTCATATGAGCTGGAATAGAAGAAGTATTTTTAATTTCTGTCGTCATTTGCATGAATAATGGTGATATAGTTGACCAAAGGTGTTTATAAAATTCTGGTGGGTATCTATCTAAACCTGGGGCTTTATTGTTTGATAGTGAGTCGAGAGCCTGTTTATATTCAATTTCTGATATAGATTAATCTAATGATTCTCTTTGAGTTGAGGTTAAACTGGGTAGAATTATATTGTTAAAGAATGAATTAGTGTCTTTGATTTTTGGATCTTTGTCATTACTGTACAAATATTTATAGAATGTCCGAAAGGTGTCATTGATGTCTTGCATGGTGTGGAGTGTCTTCCCTTTTGAGTTCTTAATTGCAGGAATTAGTGTTTTTTTCTCTATTACGTTTGAGTAAATTAGCTAGGTATTTCCCTGATTTGTTATTATGTTCAAAATGTGTATATCTTAGACATTGTTTTTTAAATTCTATCAGTTTATTTATAATCTCTTCATAATCATCTTTTGTTTTATTAATCTTCTTTAAAATCTGTTCATTGGGATTATGAGAGTAAATATTGTGTAATGTGTGTATTTTATTTTCTAGCTCTTTTTCTAGTTTTTGTTCCTTTTTGTGTTTAGATGTAGAATATGATATGGTCTTTCCTCTTAATACAACTAGCTGTCTCCCAGAGATTTACTGCAGAGGTGCCTGGTATGTTGTTCGTTTCTATGAAGAATGCCCATTCTTTTTTGCCTTTGAATAGTGGTGTATTCATCCTCCATCTAAATGACTTTTTTGTAAGATCCGTATTATTGAAAGTTATAGTGATTGGAGCACGGTCAGATATGATGATAGGGTTAATTGTTGTATTTAAAATGTCTGGAATGAGGGAGTTGCTTGTTAAGAAATAATCAATATATGAATATGATTTAGGAACTGCTGAAAAATAGGTGTATTCTCTTGAATTTGGGTTTGTAAGTCTCCAGCTATCACCAAGCCCAAGGTCAACCATGTACTGTTTAATGGTTTCTGTGGACTGCCACGGTTTAAAATGTGATGGCTTATATGATTTGTCTTGAGTTGGATCAATAACTGTATTAAAGTCTCTGCCAATTATGATAACTGATTGGGAAAGATTAGCTATTGAAGAGAAGAAATTATGAAAAAATTGAGGGTCATCCGTGTTTGGTCCATATAAATTAGCAATGGTCAGTGTTTTATTATTAAAGGATATGCTGATGATAACATATTGCCCTTCTGGGTCACATATAGCTGAATGATTAATAACTGCGATGTTTTTCTTGATTAATATAGCTATGCCTCTTTTCTTTGAGTTGTAGGATGCAGAGTATATTTGTGTTAATTGTGTGTTTGTTAATTTTTTATGTTCTGATTCCAAAAGGTGGGTTTCTTGTAATAAACATATATCTGCCTTGAGTTTTTTAAGGTGGTTTAAAATTTTGGATCGTTTAGCTGGTGAGTTGATGTCCCGTAGATTCCAGCTTACCAATTTTAGATGCGACATTTTATGTTAAGATAGCTTGTATAGTTTATATATAGACTGTGTGATACTAGACTGTATCATAGTGCGTTTGGTTTTACATGTGTAAATCCAACAATAAAAAATTATTGAATTGTATTTATTTTTATTTTTATTCTTCTTTTTTTTTCTTTTAAACTTGATTATTTTTATTTTTCAATTTTTATTACATTGAGTTATGTCATTCATAGGAAAAATGGAGTATAATATAGTGTGAATAAAATAAATGTTTAGTTTCATTTCTATTTGTTTGCAGATAAAAAATAAATAAAAAATAATTTTTGCTTTAGTTGCTAAGACTTACCCTGAGTTTTATGTGGCAAAATGAGTTTGTGCAATCACTCATTAAAAAAAAAAAAAAATATATATATATATATATATATATATATATATATATATATATATATATATATATATATATATATATATATAATTAATAATTAACACATTATAAAAATAAATAACATTTCTATCTGTACTCATATAGTAATGTAATGTTGCACTTCTAGTGAGTCTTATGCTCAATTTCTGTTTTTTAGTGATTCTTTTCTTTATATATTATGATTTTATTACTGTACGTCTTCTGTAAGAGTTTTGCATAATATTAGATAGATAGATAGATAGATATACTTGATTGATCCCTCAAGGGAAATTATATTACAGCAGCATAATGAATAACAATAAAATTAAAAGCAGAATTGCAGATCTACAAAAAAAAAAAAAAAAAACCCACACTGAATATTAATTAAAGATATATATACAACATCAAACAGAGTAATAGTAATAAAAGTGAAAAGGAGCAATAAAATCAGGTGTGCAAAAATGGCAGTGAATAATATACAGGTGCATCTCAATAAATTAGAATGTCGTGGAAAAGTTCATTTATTTCAGTAATTCAACTCAAATTGTGAAACTCGTGTATTAAATAAATTCAATGCAAACAGACTGAAGTAGTTTAAGTCTTTGGTTCTTTTAATTGTGATGATTTTGTCTCACATTTAACAAATATTAAAAAATATATTCAATTGTACTTGGTTCTCGTTCTACTCCAGAGTAGGAAAATACATATTTTGTCCTTTTTGGTGGTTATTTCTTGAGAAATAGATGAGAGAATCTCGAATGTGCAGCGAATGTCCAATATAAAATCAATTTTACTGCGATCTCGCAAAGACCACCCTCTTCATTCTTCTCAGATGTGTTGTGCAAGCCAAGCACAGAAGCCAGGGGCTTTTTTCAACCTTTTTTTGGCAACTCAGACGGAGTGGTTCTCATTTCATTCCCTGTGACTCTGGATACAGGTCAGGAGCTTCAGTTAATGTTCACATCAAACATTAAAATGGGGGAAAATGTGATCTCTGTGACTTTAACCGTGCCATGGTTGTTGGTACCAGAAGGGCTGGTTTGAGTATTACAGAAACTGCTGATCTCCTGGGATTTTCACACATACCAGTCTCTAGAGTTTACACAGAATGGTGTGAAAAACAAACAAAAAAAATTCTTTGCCTGGAGGGTCTGCAGGCAGAAACACCTTGTTGATGACAGAGATCAGAGGAGAATGACCAAACACAGAGTTACAGAGATCACACTTAAAAAAAATAAAAAATAAAAAATTCTGATATTTGATGTGCTCTTGACCTGTATCTGCATGATTTTTTGCACTGTGCTGCTGCCAGATGATTGGCTGATTAGATAACTGCATGAAAATACAGGTGTTCCTAATAAAGTGGATGGTGATTGTAAACTTAACACATTAATGTGAATATATTTCTAGACAAATCACATTTAGGGGATATATATATATATATAAAAATCAGTGCTAAAATATAGAGCTACTTCTTTTCTGTCTATTTGCAATTAACTTTAACAAAATAGAATAATTTGGCCAAATTAAATAACTTGAAAACAACCAACCAACCACTAAATACATAAGAAATTATTAATTTATTGACTAAAAGTAGTAGTATGGATTCAATTTTATATTATTGTTGCAATAAATAAATCACAATAAGAACATGTTGAATTTTTCCTAACAAAATACAGTTTAAACAGATCCTAATAAATCTAAATATATAAACTGATTACAAAGATGTCTTCACTGTGTATATTAGAACAGATGCAGGGGCAGGGGAAGTGAGTGCATATTAATAATTAGCTGTGGGTGGATTATCGGTGAACTGTGTGTGTGGACTAATAATGAAGTGGGTGTGGATTACCGTTGAACTGTGTGGGGATTAACGGTAAACTGTGTGTGGATTTAATGGGCAAGTGTGTGTAGATTAATAGTGGTGTTTGTGGACTAACAGTGAAGTGTGCATGGAATAATGGTGAGCTGAGTGTGGACTAACAGTAAAGTGTGGGTGAATTAACAATGAACCTTGTGTGGATTAATGCTGAACTGTGTTTGGACTAATGTGAAATGTGTGTGGATTAATGGAGAACTGTGTCTGGATTAACGGTGACGTGTGTATGTGTGTATGTGGATTAAGGATGAACTGTGTGTGGTTTAATGGTGAACTGTTTGTGGACTAGCGGTGAAGGGGGACTGCATTACCGATCAACTACAGTGGTGCTTGAAAGTTTGTGAACCCTTTAGAATTTTTTATATATCTGCATAAATATACCCTAAACGTCATCAGATTTTCACACAAGTCCTAAAAGTAGACAAACAGATCCCAATTAAACAATTGAAACAAAAATATTATACTTGTCATTTATTTATTGAGGAAAATGATCCAATATTTCATATCAGTGAGTGGCAAAAGTATGTGAACCTCTAGGATTAGCAGTTAATTTGAAGATGAAATTAGAGTCAGGTGTTTTCAATCAATGGGATGACATTCATGTGTGAGTGAGCATCCTGTTTTATTTAAAGAACAGGGATCTATCAAAAATCTATCATGTTTGTGGAAGTGTATCATGGCATGAACAGAGGAGATTTCTGAGAACCTCAGAAAAAGAGTTGTTGATGCTCATCAGGCTGAAAAAGATTACAAAACCATCTCTAAAGAGTTTGTACTCCACTAGTCCACAGTCAGACAGATTGTGTACAGATGAAGGAAATTCAAGACCATTGTTACCCTCCCCAGGAGGGGTCAATAACAGATCACTCCAAGAGCAAGACGTGTAATAGTCCATGAGGTCACAAAGGAACCCAGGGTAAATTCTAAGCAACTAAAGGCCTCCCTCACATTGGCTAATGTTCATGAGTCTCCCATCAGGAGAACACTGAACAACAATGGTGTGCATGGCAGGGTTGCAAGGAGAAAGTCCCTTCTGCAGTTTGCTAAAGATCACGTGGACAAGCCAGAAGGCTATCTGAAAAATGTTTTGTGGACGGATGAGACTAAAATAGAATTTTTGGTTAAACTGAGAAGTGTTATATTTAGAGAAAGGAAAACACTGCATTCCAGCATAAGAACCTTATCCCATATGTGAAACATGGTGGTGGTAGTATCATGGTTTGGGCCTGTTTTGCTGTATCTGGGCAAGGACGGCTTGCCATCATTGATGGAACAGTCCCTGCTGCAGAGAAACACCCCCATAACAGGATACTACCAACCCCATGCTTTACTGTAGGAATGGTGTTATTTGGATGGTGAGCTGTATTGGATTTCTGCGAGACATATTGTTTGGTGTTGAGGCCAAATAATTCAATTTTAGTCTCATCTGACCATAACACCTTTTTCCATGTGGCCTCAGAATCTTCAAGGTGCGTTCATGTGACATTTCTTGAGGAGTGGTTTTTTTCTTGCAACCCTCCCATACAAGCCACATTTGTGGAGAATTTGTGATATTGTTGTCACATGCACACAATGACCACTCTTTGTCATAAATTCCTGCAACTGCTTCAGAGTTGCTGTAGGTCTCTTGGTAGCCTCTCTGACCAGTTTCCTCCTGGCTCTTTCATCCAATTTGGAGCGACGTCCTGATCCAGGGAGGGTCTGTGTTGTACCACGTATCTTCCACTTCTTAATAATAGACTTCACTGTGCTTTTAGGCATTGATAAAGCCTTTGAATTTTTTTTGTATCCATCTCCTGACTTGTGCCTATCCACAACTTTATCCCAGAGATCTTTTGACAGTGCCTTGCCACCCATAGTTGATTGATTGCTTCAGTTGCACTACAAAATGCTCCAGGAAAGCTTTTTTCATGCTGAGCTGAAAGTTGAAAGTCAAATGGCTTTGTGTGCCATTGAGAAGGTGATTAGCTACACCTGATTGAGTTTACAAGTCATTTTTAGGAGGGGGGTGATCCTTTTTCCAACTCAGTGATTCTGTTTTTTTTTTTTGTTTGTTTGTTTGTTTGTTTTTTTCGGACATGTTGGTGTTATATCTTTCACTTTGATGATGCACTGAGTAAATTACACTGTGTCCTTCATTTCAGGATGAAATGCAACAAAATGTGATTATTTTAAATGGGGGTGATTCTTTTCTATACCCACTGAATATAGTGCTTTTAACAATGGACACTGACACAGAGCAACTTTACAGAAATTCGGATATTAAATGTAAATAAACATGAGGAAGAAACCTTGAGAGGAAACAGACTCAAAAGGGATCCCATCCTCTTCTGGGTGACACAGGAGAGCGCGATAATAAATAAGTTCTCTTCTATAACTGTATACTATAAAATATACAGTAAAGTGCTAATTGTGTTTATGGGAAATTGAATATTAGCATCATTAGAGTTTTAACTTTAAGACGTGTGTATGTGAAATAAACAAGACTTTTTGTTTCACTTGGCTTTATTTCCCACCAACATTTGCTTTAATTTTCAGTAAGGCTGCAGTAATCACATTCAATTGCTCAGACTGGAATGAATGGGGTGAGACTCCTGGATTTTGAGTCCTAAATCACATTGTATTTGAAGCTGCCTGGTGAGGCCAAAATGCTTACATTACAGGAATAATATTACCAAATTATGACTACTCATAATGTTACGCTATAGAGGTGAATAAGCAGGATATGAAATGCAGAGAAAGCAGATTAAATGGACATCTATCGCCTTGCTATGGGTGTAATTTTCACATGCATGAAAGATGTAGAAAAGTTTTGCTGTAAATAAAGGCCACCATTGGTATTTAAAAGGTGACTGGTTGACTTCATTTGGTCTAAAACCATGTTGTTGTTGTTTTTTTTTATCAGTATATGATGAGTATTGACTGGTTATGTATTGAATTGTGTTAATGGAGATGATACTGTATATAAAGCAACTGTGACAGTTTGCCTAAATGTTATGGTTAAGGCTACATTGTTAGCACCATTGCGCAGTGATAGTATGCACCCCATTCAGAATCACAGCACTGAGTCAAAATGAATGGCAATGTTTTCTTAACATTATTTTTTTTTCCATCAGTAATGAATAGCAGATTAAAGGCTTAAACAGATTAAAATTTTTATTCTTTATATTTTGTTTATGTCTTGCTCCAGCCTGCATGTTCTTGGATCTCAATTCTCAAAAAACTCAGTTAGATTCCTTGGAATCTTGTGGGGTGTCCTTCTCCTTCGTGGACTCCTTCACCACCTGAATAGGAAACAGGATGATGCTACTAGTACTGAACAAAACTATAATAACAATGAGTAAATTTTGGTCCCACATTTCATAAGCTGAAAAAACCCTGTTTTCCTTCTTAAATTTTCTGTCACACATCAGATCATCATATCAACCTTCCATATTGGTCATCTTGCAATTTGTTTGCCCCCCTCTACTCTGCCCATCAATGGTAAGGGACCACCACAGGACCACCTTATTCTCTCTCACTCTCTGTATATCTCTCTGTGACACCCTCTTGGTCTGTCTCTCTAAATATATATCTCTCCTTCTCCTTTTCAGTCTCTTTTGCAGTTCCTGTCCCTCTCTTAAATTCATTTCTCTCAATCTGTCTCCATATAAGTCTCTCTTTTTCTGTCTTTCTTTCCCAGTACAGTGCTGTGAAAATGTATTTGTCTGATTTCTTCTGTTGTTGTGTACAGTGCCCTCCACTAATATTGGCACCCTTGGTAAATATGAGCAAAGAAAAATTGTCATTATTGTTGAACCTTTTGATCTTTTGTTAAAAAAATTCACAAAAATATTCTGCTCCTATGTATATCAAACAATTGCAAACAAAACACAGGTTTATCAAAAAATATCTTTGTTAAATATATGTGTGCCACAATTATTGGCACCCCTATGAACTCATATGAGAAAAATATATTTGATATATTCCTGTTGATATTTAAAAATTTTTTTAGTACACCTGGGTGACTAGGAACAGGAAATTGTTCAACCATGCTTCACAGGGGTATAAATATGAGGTAACACATGTTGTCCTTGGCTGTGGTTCTTTGGAGTCCCAGAGCCTTTGAAATAGCCTTGTAACCCTTCCCAGACTGATGTATTTCAATCACCTTCTTCCTCATCATTTCTGGTATTTCTTTCAACTTTGGCATAGTGTGTTACTGTGTAAGACCTTTTAACCAACTTCATGCTGTTGAAAACGTTCTATTTAAGTGTTGATTTGACTGAACAGGGTTTGCAGTAATCAGGCCTGGCTGCATCAAGTCCAGCTGCAGTTTTATAGATTTGGGGCATTAGTAACTACGGGCGCAAATATATGTTCACACAGGCCCAGTTGGCATTGCATAAATGTTTTGCTTCAATAAATAATATTATCATTTAAAAACTGTATTTTGTGTTCACTCAGGTTGCCTTTATTTTATCTTAGATTTTGTTTTCATTTCTGAAACAATTTAATATGAGATATACACAAAAACAGAAGAAATCAAATACTTTTTCACAGCACTGTAGATGTTTATTTGAGTCTTTCTGTCTTGTCTTCTCCCTTTCATTGTATCTTTCTTAGTTTCAGTCTCTCTACCTGATAAAGTGGCCAAATAGTAGGTTCAAAAAACAATGCAAGACAGATTAATTGTCACATATACAATACAGTGAAATTATTTTCATTGTATATCCTAGCTTGATAGGAAGTTGGTCAGAGTGCAGGTTCTACCATGGTACGATATCCCTGGAAAAGAAAGGCTTAAGGGCCTTGCTCAAGAGCCAAGATCACACAGCCTTCTGATCAGCAGCCTAGAGCCATCACTGGCCCAAGGAAAGAAGGTGTACCTAATAAACTAGAAACTTGATGTATATCAAATGAAGAGGGGTTTTGTCTTTTATCCACTCGAAAGCCTACAAAAGTGAGTTCCCAACATAAAAGCGAGTTCCGCACATAAGCGTAGCAGGGATATTCTGCATGTGGTTTCCCAATGGTGACTTTCGTGATTGGCCAGAATACCTACAGGATGCAGCCAATGGGAACACTTCTCTATCAGCCAGCGTCCTCACAGGACCGATCAGACCGCCTTAGGTAAGTTAACAGAGTCTTAACGGAGCCAAAAATCTTAACAGAAACAATTACTTTAACAGATGTGAAACTTTGGTATGGATAAAGCTGCGTGCTTGTACCTGAAATAATCCAGGTTTAATCTATTTTTAATGCCCTTATTCCTCTTAATTTATTTTCTCTATCATAGCTTGCTATGTATTATATCTACAGTTATGTTAACCTGTTATGTTACAAATAGAAACTTGGTCAATACTTACAAAGAGAGATATGTAATGTTTGTAAAGTGTTTTAGCTGTCATTTATGCAGATTCTCAGGCCACTTTAATTTTTTATTGCACTGACAGGCTGTCACTCTTTTTTTTGTTGATAGTCAAAAAAAGTGAAGAAAGAGAGAGAAGAGTCAGTGGGGCGGGATGAAAAAAGCAATATTAAATTACTTTGATCCACCCAGTAAAAAATGAATTGTGTTTGTTTTGTTTTGTGCCAGACATAATTCACGAATGTTGTTCAGTCAAGAAAGCAAATTGTTTGGAGGAGACATGAAATAAGTATAATGTTATTATATATTATAGAGGTATTTATATTTATATGTTTATTTTTATATTATATTTACGCATACCCCCCACCCACCACCCAAAAAATCCTCCCCAACTAGAGTCCCCCCAGTGTATCTCAGCCATTTCCACCACTGGACCTGCCTGTATATTAGACATACAACATGTGTATAATGTGGAATTTAAGTACTTAATGAAGAATTGCGCACACATTACAATATATAACCTCTCTGAAACTGATTAAGAATCCACAACAAGATGTCTTACCTCTCCATCACGGGTCTCAACAGTTTTGATCACAACTTTTTTGCCATATCCAATATCAGCGGGTAGCGGGTCATAATCTAACCAATCAGAAACAGAGTCATGGGGTTCAGCTAGAAGAATAAAACATGCAATTTAAATCTGCATTTAAATAATACATTTGTATGAGTGATATTTTAGAAAGACAATAAGAATTTTTTTTTTTAAACTTAGTTTGTAAATAATAATTAGCTGAGAATCTTGCCGACTTACCGCTATGGCGCATACTCATTGATGTTATATTCACGACAGGAATAGCAATTCTGAAAGAACACAATACTCCTCAGGCACAAATATAACAAAAATATTGCATGTTTGCTGAATGACAAGTAAGAGGAGCATTTTTCTGTCATGTGGCACATCCCAAGCTTACAGTCATGTGAAAAAATAAGTACACCCCATGGAAATTGTTGGCTTTTTTTGACATATTTGGGCAAGCAAACATTTGATCATCTTTGAAACAGTGCCTATTAATAAATATCATCAAAATATCACCAAAGAATGGCTCAAAAAGAAGAAATGGAGGGTTATGAAATGACCTAGTCAAAGCCCGGATTTGAATCCCATTAAGATGTTGTGGGGGGATTTGAAATGGGCAGTTCATGCAAGAAAACCCTCAAACATCTTGCAACTGAAAGAATATTGCATGGAAGAGTGGTCAAAGTTTCCAGCAAGCCTGGTGGACAATTATGCAAAACGGCTACAAGAAGTTATTTCTGCTAAAGGGGGCAATACTAGCTTCTGAGGCCAAGCATGTACTTACTTTTTCCACAGAAGAACATCACATCTATTAATATTTCTGATTGAAAAAGCAAATTTTCCTTGTGGTTTTGTTAAAGTATATCAACTTCATTAATAGGCAAAAAGATGATATTTCAAAGATGATCAAATGTTTGTTTGTCCAAAAAAAGCTAACAATTTCCATGGGGTGTATTTTTTTTTTCACGTGACTGTAAGTGTTCAACAGAGTGGTTCAAATTAAAATTCAATATAACATGTCACTGTTTGAGGAATCTGGTGGTTTGGTATGTAGTATGTATCGCAAGAACAAGAGCTCTAATAAAAGACACAAATCAAATATAACCTCTAGTGATATGTTATCAATTAAAATTTTCTATCAATTTAACATTTGTAGACAACTTGAATGGTTCAGTCAAAGATATTTGTAAGCTCTAAATCTGTATAATTTGCTTTTTTATTGAGAAGAACAAGCAGTTATGTACTACCAATGTAGTAACATAACGGAAAACTGTAACCATACAGTGGGGGAAAAAAGTATTTGATCCCCTGCTGATTTTGTACATTTGCCCACTGACAAAGAAATTATCAGTCTATGATTTTAATGGTAGGTGTTAGAATCTCCCTTTCGCTACGCAGCTAGCAGAGGCTAGTGAGTAGCGCATTTCCGTATTCCACGCTTCGCGCTACCAAAAAGAGTAGCGCGAGCTTTATTATTAAAAACCCGCTGGACTTTTCATTTATAGATTCTCGCTTTGCTTGTAGTACCATGTGTTTGTGTTTTGGTTTACGTCATGTCTCTGCCTCCTGTATATCACCATGTGCTTGTGTTTTGGTCTACGTCATGTCTCCGCCTCCTTTATGTTTATTGGTTCCTCGGTTTGTGTCATGTCTCTGCCCTCGTTCGCTCATTGGTTTTCTGTTTACTGTTTTATCATTAGTCTCAGGTGTTCTGTGTTTCACTTTGTTTGCCCCTAATGTGTCTGCGTATAAAAAACCCCTTTTGTTTCCGCTTTCTTGCGGAGTATTAGTGTAGAGTGAGTTTGACTCGGCATGTGCTGTCAGCCGGCTTCTTTCTTGTTTTCTCTCGCCCCTAGTTTATGGTTCCCAAACCATATTTCTATGTTCCTAGTTCCTAGTCCTTAGCTCGTTGTTCATGGTTCCCATACCACAGCTTAGCGTTGCCCTAACTCCAGTCCTAGTCCATGTCCAGGTCCATGTCCAGGTCCATGTCCAGGTTCCAGTCCTAGTCCATGTCCAAGTCTGTGTCCAAGTCCATGTCCAGGTTCCTGCCCTAGTCCTAGTCCAAGTCCATGTCCAGGTTCCTGCCCTATTCCTAGTCCAAGTCCAAGTCCATGTCCAGGTTCCTGCCCTATTCCTAGTCCATGTCAAGTTCCCTGTCCAGGTTTCTGCCCTAATCCAAGTCCAAGTCCCAGTCCTGTTTCTAGCTCAGTTCCCAGTCCAGTTTCCGGTGTTTTTTCAAGGCCAGTTCCCAATCCAGTTTCCAGCCCAGTTTCCGACCCAGTTTCTAAGTTTGTCCCCAGTCCTGTCCCCAGTCCTGTTTCCAGCTCTTTTCTTGGTTTAATTTCCAGTTTTTGATTTAATTCTCAGCTTGGTTTCCGATTTACTTTCCAGCTCTATCTCTAATTTAGCTTTAAGTCAAGTTCCCAACTCTGTTCCCAACTCTGTTCCCAACTCTGTTACCAGCTCCGTTTCCAGTCAGGTTTTAGATTTTGTTGACGGTTCTGTTTCTAGCCAGGTTTCCAGTCCTATACACGATCCTGTTCCCTGTCCTGTTCCCTCCACCTCTGTCTCGACCTCTGTCTCCACCTCTGTCTCCTGTCTGGTTTCTAGTTCCATTTCTAGCTCAGTTTCCACTCCAGTTTTCAATTCTGTCTCCAATCCTGTCTCCAGCTCTGTCTCCAATTTAATTTCCAGCTCTGTTTCCAGCTCTGTTTCCAGTCAGGTTTTTGATTTTGTTTATGGTTTTGTGTCTAGCCCAGTTTCCAGTCCAGTTCTCTGTCCAGTTCTCTGTCCGGTCTTGAAGTCTGTCTCGAAGTCTGTCTCGAAGTCTGTCTCCCAATCTGTCTCGAAGTCTGTCTCCCAATCTGTCTCGAAGTCTGTCTCCCAATCTGTCTCGAAGTCTGTCTCCAATCCAGGTGCCAAACCCGACTCCAGTCCTGGTTCCAGGCCAAGCTTCAAGCTAGGCACCAAGTCAAGCTTCAAGGCAAGCTCCAAGCCTAGCACCAAGTCAAGCATCACGCCAAACACCAGGTCAAGCACAGCTCCCAGCTCCAAGTCACACACCAGGTCAAGCATCACTCCAAGTTCCAAGTCAAGCACCAGGTCAAGTATCACTCCAAGCTCCAAGTCAAGCACCACACCAAGTTCTCGACCAAGTTCTTGACCAAGTTCTCGACCAAGTTCTTGACCAGGTCCGAAGGGACAACCTGACACGCTCTGCTCTATTTTCGGGACACTGGACATTCCCAGCCTCGGGTTCTGGGGGGCAGATGTCAGGATCCTGCCCAGAGGTCCAGGTCCACCAAAGCGGCTAGAACTTTTGGCGCTTCAGGAGCCGTGCCTTGGGGGGGGGCTCTGTTAGAATCTCTCTTTTGCTACACAGCTAGCAGAGGCTAGCGAGTAGCGCATTTCCGTATTGCACGCTTCGCGCTACCAAAAAGAGTTTTATTATTAAAAACCCACTGGACTTTTCATTTATAGATTCTCGCTTTGCTTGTAGTACCATGTGTTTGCGTTTTGGTTTACATCATGTCTCCGCCTCCTCTATATCACCATGTGCTTGTGTTTTGGTTTACGTCATGTCTCCGCCTCCTTTATGTTTATTGGTTCCTCAGTTTGTGTCATGTCTCTGCCCCCGTTCACTCATTGGTTTTCTGTTTCTGTCACTGTTCAGAGTGAGTTTGACTCGGCATGTGCTGTAAGCCGGCTTCTTTCTTGTTTTCTGTCGCCCCTAGTTTATGGTTCCCAGACCATATTTCTATGTTCCTAGTTCCTAGTCCTTAGCTCATTGTTCGTGGTTCCCATACCACAGCTTAGCGTCGTGCGTTTGTTCCTTTTTTGTCTTTGCTTCGTTTTGAATTGCCAACCTATGGATTACTTCTCTGTGGATTACTGCCCTTTTTCATTTGATGGATTATCTCGTTTGGATTACTGCTTTTCGTTGAATGGATTATGGTTTGTTTTTGTTCCTTTATTTTTGAATACAAAGTGTTCCTAATAAATTGACGTTTCCCCTGTGCATGCATCCTGACTCCCCTCCTTCAGTTTACATAACAGTAGGTGTATTTTAACAGTGAGATACAGAATAACAACAAAAAAATCCTGAAGAACGCATTTCAAAAAAGTTATAAATTGATTTGCATTTTAATGAAATAAGTATTTGACCCCTTCGACTTAGTACATGGTGGCAAAACCATTGTTGGCAATCACAGAGGTCAGATGTTTCTTATAGTTGGCCACCAGGTTTGCACACATCTCAGGAGGGATTTTGTCCCACTCCACTTTGCAGATCCTCTCCAAGTCATTAAGGTCATTTTCAATGCCCTGGCTGAGGGAAGGAGGTTCTCACCCAAGATTTGAGGGTACACGGCCCCGTCCATCGTCCCTTTGACGCGGTGCAGTTGTCCTGTCCCCTTAGCAGAAAAACACCCCCAAAGCATAATGTTCCCACCTCCATGTTTGATGGTGGGGATGGTGTTATGACTTGGGGTCATAGGCAGCATTCCTCCTCCTCCAAACATGGTGAGTTGAGTTGATGCCAAAGAGATCTGACCACACCTGACCAAACACTTTCACCCAGTTCTCCTCTGAATCATTCAGGCAAACTTCAGACGGCCCTGTACGTGTGCTTTCTTGAGCAGGGGGACCTTGCGGGCGCTGCAGGATTTCAGTCCTTCACAGTGTAGTGTGTTACCAATTGTTTTCTTGGTGACTGTGGTCCCAGCCTCCTTGAGATCATTAACAAGATCCTCCCGTGTAGTTCTGGGCTGATTCCTCACCGTTCTCATGATCACTGAAACTCCACGAGGTGAGATCTTGCATGGAGCCCCAGACCGAGGGAGACTGACAGTTTCTTCCATTTGCGAATAACCGCACCAACTGTTTTCACCTTCTCACCAAGTTGCTTGGCGATGGTCTTTTAGCCCATTCCAGCCTTGTGTAGGTCTACAATCTTGTCCCTGACATCAAATCAATTTATGACTTTTTTGAAATGCATTTTTCTGGATTTTTTTTGTTGTTATTCTGTCTCTCACTGTTAAAATACACCTACCATTAAAATTATAGACTGATCATTTCTTTGTCAGAGGGCAAACATACAAAATCAGCAGGGGATCAAATACTTTTTTCCCCCACTGTAATTCCTTTGTACTATATTGGTCTAGTATTCAAATATTTGGATAAAATGCCATACGAACAACGTGGATAAGATGTTCTATTATGTCCGCATCATTCATCCTTTTTCAACTTTTTTTTCAACATTTTTTCAATAAAAGTTCAAGTTCAATTTGGATTACATAATCTTGAATTTTAAAAATCTGTTGAAGAAATTGAGCAACTGCACTGGACTTCCATCATAGATTTTCCATTTTATCTCAGTAAACAGAACACATGTCGAAATTCTGGTCTGTGGTAATCGTTCATACTCTACAGATGCAGTAGAGGAGAACAGGTTGAAAAAAAAACATTCTTTTAAAACTGACCTATACTTGCAGTGTGTTATGGAAATTCCTTGATTACCAAGACCAAACCTGACCAAACACGAAAACTTGAAAATTAAGACTATTAAGGAATCTTGTTAGAACAGATTTTGTTCATGGTCTTTTCTACTGTGTTGGTGATGCTGGTCAATATTTCTAACCAACATCTCTCTTGTAATTATACAGTATAAAGTTTATTCAGTTCATTCAAATAAATTACCTGCTTTCCTCTCCTTCTAGTAACTTCCTGTAAGTGGCAATCTCAATGTCCAGGGCCATCTTTACATTAAGCAGGTCCTGATATTCCCTCAGGTGACGGGACATTTCATCCTTCAGGTGGCGGATCTCTTCCTCCAGACGGTTGATGTTGTCCTGGTAATTTCCAGCCTCCACTCCAAACTGGTCCTCCATTTCCCTCATCTGCCTCAGCAGAGCCTCATTCTGTGTCACACAAGTGTAGAATTAGTTGTGAAATAGTATATATGAAGTAAATTGTACAGTACAATGTCTGATTACAGGACAATATTAAATGCCATTTGACCTAGCTATTTTTTTTAAACTCAGGATGATATGTGTGTGTTTGTGTGTGTGTGTGTGTGTGTGTGTGTGTGTGTGTGTGTGTGTGCGTGTTTGCACACACACACACACACAGTACTGTGCAAAGGTTTTAGGCACCCTTTTTTTTTAGTACAAACTTTGTTATAGATTTTTTTATTTTATGACTTCTACATTATCAAGTCAGTACAAAAAACATTTTAGATTCCCAAACATTAGTTTTCTAGCACAAAATTAAATGTTACAGAAAAATTATTGTAATTAACGAATTAATTTTGTCATTAACGAAAGCAGCATATTACATAAGAGACACTTTTCAGACAAAAAAACACAATGAAGGCTGCTGGGTTTTGCTGCAAAAATAAGACGCGAGTGCGAAAGTCAAAGTGTCCAGAAGAACTGTGGCTGGTTCTGCAAGATGCTCAATAAAACTTACCAGCTCATTTCCTTATAAAACTGCACTAATTGTACCGGATACTACTATTGTTATTTTTATTTTCATTTTTTTTGTCACACCAAATATTGACTTTGTTTCATTTACTACTGTTTACTGCTCTTTATGGTATATTTTTTAAATGTAGAAACATTTAATTTCATTATTTTGAAGGCATCTTTGCTCTACAACATTTCTTTGCATGTGCTTAAAGAAAATTTTTTAAATTTCCCATAAATTAGCTCTGTTGCCAGCCAGAATAGTGATGCACAGCTATTTGCAATGATCTCTAAAAAATTAGCTAACACTGTTTTGTTTTGGAGCCATAGTTCATGCAATCTATCTAGAAATAATGTTATATTTTTGTGATGTCATTATGTCTATTGTTATAGCGTGTTAATAATATAAAATTTCAGGCTTCCTTATCACGGTATACCATCATATCAGTGCACTGTCCCACCTCTAGGCAGAATCTTTTAGCACTTCTGAATAATTATGTAGCAACCAAAATGCAAAATGATAATATCCCCACCCTTATCCAAAATATATTAAATGAACAAAAACTTCTGACAAAAAAAAATAAAAAAATCTAACAACAAATTCAATTATACAATCTCCCTTTACAACAAATGTAGTCTATTACTTAAGATATGCAATGGAGCAGAAAAACAAAACAAAACAAACGAAAAAACAAAAACATGTATTTGGATTCCTATCTATCTCACCTAAAACCCTTTCAGAAAATATCTATCTCAACCCATATCCAGTTCTTTTCATGTCATTTCATATCCAGAAATTTCACCCAGATCTGCTGATGTGGTTTAGGACACAATGTGGCTTACTGTAATCTATAAACATGAATAAAGCTTCACTCTGTAGCTGAATGCTGTGAAGTTATATGGCAGCCATCTTGGACAACCAGAATCAGAGATTATGTAGACTAGCAATGTCATCAGAAGCAAGTATATGAAGTGTTGGGCATGGATTTTTGTAGGCTTCCTTTACTTGTTTACTTGACCTTGTAGCAAACCATGGACACCATCTGGGCTAATTGAGCACATTTGTGATAAAGAGAACACTGTGTAATTATTTCAATAATCCATTCCTTTAACATCACAAAATTCTACTATTCATAATGTAAAACCATAATGTCACCTGAGTATCTGCGACCAGAAAGCAAATGTGGAGAAAGCTAGTACATAGTTGGCTAGAGATCACCTACTTTTAGGACCATGTAACTGCAACTGTACATGCCAAACAATCCTAATAATTTGTGGTTATTTGTGGTTAGTGGCAGTCATGCTCTGTTGAAGTTAATGTTAGTAGTCTGATGTTTTCAGCCTCTACAGATCGCATTTCATGATGTTGCAAAAAAACATCTATGAGAAATTGTTATTACAGTGCTACAGTGGGGTACATAGAGTGAGATGAATCACTGCTCAATCTCTGTAACACATGTCAGCAGAAATAGACTAGGATTTAGAATGATGTCACTGTATATGTCACATGCAAGCTGTTTGAAAGTTCAGCCTCAACTTAAAATGCCTACCTGTGTCCCTCTGCCGTGTTTTATGTGAACAAATGCACATGTGACTTCAAGATGAAGCCCAGATGAAATAAAGGTTATCTGAGCTCACCGTGCTCTTAAGGGCATCAATCTCACAGTTGAGGCTCTGTATTTGCCTCCTGAACTCGTTGGCCTCCTGCTTGGCCTGTCTCATGGCATCAGCATTGCGCTTGGCTGAGTCGGTCAGGTCAGTAAACTGCAGTGCAAGAATAGAGAGAGTTAGATTTCTGCTCCAGCATGTATAAGATGCTGGTTATGTATATGGTTTTCAGTCATCCAGGCCATTTTTAATTGTCTAACAGTTACATATTAAAGTGTCTTGAGTTATAAGTTTGAAGAGTATAATTTATGAAGCCAGTCAAATTCAAAACTATAACAAATGTCCAGTCACATGGTCTTATTACTAAATGACAGGCTTCTGTTTAGATAATTGGATAAAGCTCTCATAAATGTACAAAATGCTCCCATACTGATTCAAATGTTATTGCATTTACTAGCTTTTATTTCTCACATTTTATGTGAATACCTGAATTGGAGAAGTATGAAATATGAAACAATTGTATGTGAATATTTATGAGCATGTGAGAACTTTTTCTGTGTACAGTATGTCATTGGTAAGACTGATCAGTGTGAGGGCATAGTGTGTGTATGTGTGTGTAAGTGACAGCATGTGAGACCTTTTTACATATGAGTGAGAGGTAAATGAAGGAACACCTTGTGTATATGCTCTATGGGTATAAACATTGAATAACTGCTTAAGCGGTGCCTAAAAAGAGGTTGCGTACTGCCTGCCATGGTGTGTGTTGGCCTTCTTTTCTCTCACCTTGGATTTGTACCACTCCTCAGACTCCTGCATGTTCTTCGTTGCAATACTTTCATATTGAGCCCTGATGTCTCTCAGAGCCGCAGTCAGGTCGGGACGGACTGTGGCCTCCACCTCCATCTTCATCTGCTGGGTTTCATAGCTCACTTGCACTTCCTGGATTTCCTATGGGTGTAGGATACACAAAAACATTCTTCATTCTTCTTCCACACAATATACTAATACAACATAAAAGACTCACATAATAAATGATTATTTTTGCCTTGATTATCATTTGTTCAGGCTGATAGGCGTTCAGGTATTTTCTTCTGTCCTCCACCTTTAAATGAACTTTATTTTTCCTCAGTTGTTCTATGTTTCCAGTAACAGATTGTTCCCTTTTATTCAGTTCGGTTCAATTCAAACTTTACCTCATCATGTAGTTTCTTGAGAAATTCAATCTCATCCATCAGAGACTCGATTTTCCGCTCCAGCTCCAAACGGGCCAGAGTGGCATCATCCACATCCTGCAAGTACACACAAATATGATGACATAAAATCAAGACAAAAAAATATTTTGCTAATGATAAAGCCTCCAAGACGCTCCATTCTAGGGATAATAATATTAAATTCATAGTACAGCCCAAAATTTATTTTTCACAGTTCACTTAGCACACCCCCAAGTTGTTGTTGTTGTTTTTTTAAGGGGATGGTTGCAGGGGGTTTGGGGGAGGGGCGTGTGCAGGGGGTTGGGCTGTGGGTTGTGGCATCTTGGGTTTGACTTTGTTGGGGGGGGGGGGGGGGTGTTACATTTAGGTGTAGCATAGAATTAATTACAAAAACAATCATATAAGTGGATAGTCCTCACAAATATAGTAAGATATTGTGTGTGTGTGTGTGTGTGTGTGTGTGTGTGTGTGTGTGTGGGTGTGTGTGTGTGTGTGTGTGTGTGTGTGTGTGTGTGTGTCATCATCCCCTTTCGGAACAGGACCAGTTGGTTCTCAGCATCTTGTCTTTTCTGAGTCTCCTCATCCAACCTGCAACGCATAAAGGAAGTAAATCAGTATATTTTCTTTATATGTACACAGTTAACAGCTGTATCTGCATGCCTTTGATTATTTATATTATTATTTATAAACCTGTATTAGTAGTTATAGTTTGTGAGACACCAACTGTACCATCATTGAAGTTGTCACCATAAATTGCTTTTTCTAAATAGTTAATATAGATAGCTACTAATATATATATTAGTAAATAATATATATATATATATATATATATATATATATATATATATATATATATATATATATATATATATATATATATATATATATATATATATATATATATATATATTATTTATTTTTTTTAAATACTCAAAATAATCTGGGCATGTGTTTACTGGAAAGATTCTCCATTGCAAATTTATTAGATTTATCTGTCCAGTGGAACACCAAATATTTCATGTCTAATCAGCTACATTTGTGGTAAGGGGAACATTGTGTAAATTAAATTATCATTGAAGTATTCCTTTAAATAATTACATCAAAAACCTTTGATTAGCACAACAAATGAATGTCGAACCAATAAGAGTATGAAAATAAATCAGTAATAACAATTATAGCCAGTTCCACTTATTTTTGATTCTTTAAAAGTTAATAAAATCATTGTCATTATTGTGACATGAGACACTTTATAATCACAGAAATATTGATAACTAAACTGGAGTTTTACATATATCTTGAAGTCAATATGTATATTATTTTACTGTGTTTTCCTGACTATTTTCATATTTTCAGTCCTGTCCATTAAATGGAAATATTACACTGTCTCAATTTGTCCAAAAAATGGGTCCTTACAAGACAGCTATCCTTATACTGGCTTTCAAATAAGAATATCTTAGGAGTGCAAATGCTGCAGCCTCCTTCTGATAGGACCATAGAGGAGGGTAACAATATTTTGAAGCAGCTGTGATAACAATATTGTGCATGTGGAATACCGCAGTCTATGCCACAGCGCTGTTGACTTTTCATTTGATCAGAGGTGTTGATTAGCTTTCTGTAACAGCACGGCTTAGATAGTAGTTATGCCTGCAAGGCAAATTACAGGTTTATATAATTGTGCTTGTTCTAATACATTATTCTTTATATAGTAACAGCTTAGACAGGGATTTGCATAGTGGACACTCCACATACACAAATAAAAAAAAAAGGTGTGTAATAGTTGAAATGGTGACATTTTCTGTGAGAAGATGGTTGTTTAGCATTTATGGAAGAAGTCTCCTGTGTCAGTGCTTTGTCACAGTTAGAGGTAATGCTGTTCCTTTGTTCATTTCCTGAAATAGGAAAGTCTGCAGCACAGAGGGCACTTTCTTGGTAACATGACAAGCTGTGTTATGTCTATTGACTGTATATATTGGTGGACATGATAACAGGGATTCAAAAGTGAAGCCAAAATGTCTCTGAGGCCCTCTAGTGGTTGGCTGCAGTTCAGTTTGTAACCCCACATATTCCCATGTTAGTTAATGGGAAAGGATATAGGATTCCATTTTAAGTTACATCTCAACAAATTATTTTCAGGAATGCATTTATATACAATATACGCATTTTATAGGAGTTATTTGATGATAAATAAAAGGTCATGGTTGATGAGGTGATTGACAGGTTTGGACATGACAGTCAAGTCTCATGAATGTGCACACACTTTCCAACACGCACCTGAAACTCTTGACAGTTCTGTAGCAAAGCCATGTCTTTCCCAGTATGTTACTCGTTTTGAGGTCTTACAGTAGCTCGTTGTACGATATTATAACTAGCAAACCAACATGAGTGAACAAAGTGATGGCATACACCAAGGCAGCCAACACTAGCTACATTTCATAACAGCGGAGAATAAAAAGAGCACTTCTCCATTCAGATGGGTAACTTACTGCAGGTGTCAGAGTTAGATGAACATCATGGAGAGCAGCAATTTTTTTAGGTTGTGTTGAGTGTAAATGTTGACTGCTTTTTACCAGTATATGTTCAGTTGGTACCTTACATTAGCTACTCATACTTACATTACTTTGATATAATGATAATATCAGCTAACTAGCGAATGGTAGGCTAGCTTTCAGTCAGTCATGGCTCAAAGCTCTAAAATCTTTTCCTGACAACAGTAAAGTCAATATATTTTCAAAAATTATTTCTTTGGGGGGTTTCCTCCCCCAGTCCAAAGACATGTATTGTAGGCTGATTGGCATTCTCAAATTGTCCATAGTGTGTAAATGTGTGTGCAAATGTGCCCTGCAATGGGTTGGCACCCTGTCCAGGGTGTCATTTGTGCTCCAAGTTCCCTAGGATAGGCTCCAGGCTCCACCGCAACCATGTGCATGGAAATGGATATTTATGCACACTAAAATAGTGTTTTAAATCTAAAAACTATCTACAACAAAAATGTTTATATCCTGAACTTTTGGACAGTCCTGCTGTCACAAGCATGAAGACAGGTTGTCCCAAAGGCCAAAGGATTTGGCTTGGCCAATAGAACAGAATATTCTGTTATTCTGGGATAGCGACAAAACTGCACAAAATCCCCACTTACCCTCCTTTCTGTTAATAAATTGGTCCCAGGTTGGTTGTTTTTCAGGCTATAATAGGACTGTCATATCACATCTGTCCTGCTGTCTCATGTCCCTGTCCTGAATAAATGAGGTCCCAGCTGGTCAAGTGCCAGAGGATCAATTAGCTAATGCAGCAGCCACTAAAAGGATTTGGGCAGACAGAAAATGGGGGTCAAGCCACCCACCCGCTGAGCAAATTCACTGAATCAGTAATGCTGTGGAGTTGACGCTTATAAAAGTGAATTTAGCAATTTAATCAATGTGAGTTAACTACACCTAAAAGCCAGGCTAAATGGCATTAGACCTACACTGAACAAATCACACAGGAAATAAGATTAGCTATGACATAGCTATTATTTCTGTCATTAAACATTTCTGATATTAAGTTATAGGTTTTCTTTCTATGTTTTAAGTTAAACACATGACTGTATTCTTCTTATTATTATTATTAATATTAATATTGTGAGCTGTCTGTGTTCCTGCTGTTTTTAGCTCAGGCCGAGTCATCCTATGAAACCTGAGACGGAGATGGGTGTGGTCTGTGTGTGTGTGTGTGTGTGTGTGTGTGTGTGTGTGTGTGTGTGTGTGTGTGTGTGTGTCTGGACTGTGGTTGACCTTTTTTTAAATTTTTGTTGCAAGAATACGTTTCTTCCTTCATTTCAGTACCTGGCAGCAGCCCACGAGACCAGGATACCCAGTAGCTATAATGGTGCCTCGTACATCGAACCACATTGATTTTTCCTTTGGTTTCTTTTTTCTCTGTCTCCATCATTCTCTCTGTCTCCCTGTCCACACCCTAAATGACCTCACCGACCTCTGTTGGTCCTGTTTAATGGAATAGTCATACACATTGCTTTAAGTCAGAAGACTGTAGATATATTCTTTGATCCTTGTTCCACTTATTTGTTTTTTCTATGAAAAAAACAAATTAATATTAACCATTGTTAATGTCAATGGTTAATTACTTATATTGTCCCTAAAATCTGTCGTAGTGTTATAGAGAATATTAAGAAGGTAAGCTTTGTGGGTGTTTTTTTTAATTAGGACTTGTTTTAATCAAACTTGTTTAACCTGGCTGAATTGTAGTTGTTCTGTGTTTTAGTATATGTGTTAAGATGTGTAGTATTTTTCTTGTATTGTAATATATTTTATTTTATGTAATATATTTAAAATATATACAATTCTACTTATATTTTGAAACATAGAGACAATATGGTGCAGCGTATTGTGCAATGCTGTGTTCAGTTTAGTGCTTAATAGAAACTAAAATAGCACCTTTAAATGGTATATAAGATCATTGTGATTAAAAATCATATTGGTTGTCGCTTATCTTGGATTATTGCTGGCACAGGATGTTGGTGTACCATAATGTATGCATATTTAAACACATATTCATAAGATACCAATTTAAGCACCACTGACTCGTAAAAGCCAGCCACACACCCAAAGCGGCCATAACATGAAACTGATCCATGTTATAGCCTCCCATTGTCTCATCACCGTTCCTATCCAGTGCCACGCCCGCCCCATGGTCTGACTTGAGACACAGCATGAATGATTCGACTAATGAGAAATATGATGCCGCCAAATGTTTGGTTGTATGTCTGCATACATCTGTGTGTGTGAGCATCAGAAGTGGGGATGGGAGCATATCAGTGATGTGACCTGCAGATATCAGAACCATCTAGAATTTCCACGACCACACCCAAACAGCTATAAAAAACATTTCTTCATCTGCTTTTCTGCCTGAAACTGCCTTGTGTTCATTTTCAAATCTACATCTATATGCCTCAGATCAGTTTTGTGTGCTTATTTACTTAGCTTTTAGAGTATCTATCCAGAATTCAATGTGTATTTGATTAGCAAAAATCACATATAAGTTGCCCAGAGTATAATTATGTATAGCCTCAAAATATAGAACATTGGATTGTTTTAAATTTCAATATTATTCCATATTTGTCCAGAACTTTTCAGTTGCATTTTTATTACTTTTAGTTTACATTAAGACAGATTTCTGGTTTACTATCTGGATAGTAACATACTTTGGATGGCATGAAAAAATGCCATGCAGAATATTATTATTTAATCTATTATTTAATCTATTTAATTTATTATTTTATCTATTTTCTGATGATTGAAGTATTTGACATATTTTAAGATCTATTGTTCATGAGACATCTTCAGCCATTCAACAATGCTAATCCCAATGACTTCCCTAAAGCTTTTGATCTCTCTCACCTCTGCTTGAGCAAGGCCAGATCTT
Source organism: Cranoglanis bouderius (assembly GCA_023630585.1). Classification (NCBI taxonomy): domain Eukaryota; kingdom Metazoa; phylum Chordata; class Actinopteri; order Siluriformes; family Cranoglanididae; genus Cranoglanis; species Cranoglanis bouderius. The sequence continues at coordinate 10,687,092 of CM042572.1, forward strand.
CAGCCATGTTGTCTCTGTCCACCTGGATCTGATCTCGCTCCTTCCCAATGAGCTCAACCTGTCTACGCAGCTCCCTCATCTCCTGCTGGCAGAGTTGGCCGGCGCGGTTCGGCTGGCCCTGCTGTTTGCCTTTGTACTGGTTGAGCTCGTGGTTGAGCGTGGCATTCTGCTGCTCCAGGTAACGCACTTTCTCGATGAAGCTCGCGAAGCGGTCGTTCAGCTCCTGCAGCTCCTGCTTCTCATTGCTGCGCGTGCTGAGGAACTCCTGGTTGATGCTATCAGCCAGGGAGAAGTCCACTTTGTCATAGGAGAGGCGAGGAGCCGACGGAGCCAGAGCACTAGAGCGGACCCGGAAAGTCCGAGTGGACACAGCAGCTGGAGCCGGGCCCAGGTAACGGGACGAGTACGAGGTGTAGGAAGGCATGGCAGACATGGTGGTAGATCCACCAAAAGTGCGGCGGTAGGAAGTGCGGGTCGTCAAGTGACTCATGATGGCTTTTTTTTCTAATCACACTTCTCGTTCTCCCTTTCAAGGATCTTTCTGCTTCTCTGCAGGGATGTCTGGCAGTGGACGAAGCTGGGCAGCAGGAGCAATACAACACCTGAGTTAGGAACACACAGGCTTTTATACCTCTGAGTGAGTCATCTCTCCTCCCCCGACCTTCCAATCCTCATGATCTTTCCATCCATTGTCTATCCATCTTTCTTCCACATGGCCTCAGCCACTCCCTCCCTATAACCCTTCTCTTCTTCATCTCTCTTTCCTCACCGCTCTCCTCCTCACCTCCCCTCTCTCCCTCTCTCTCTCTCTCTCTCTCTCTCTCCCTCTCTCTCTCTCCTCCATCAACACCCTCCCTTTTGTCCTGCGCTACTGGCACGAGTCCTAAACATCTTCTAGATTAAGACCTCATATCTGAACCCACTGCCCCACCCTGCTATCTTTAACAGCATCTGCAACCACAGATTCAAAACAAAACACTTCTCCTCTAATTGTGTTCTCTTTTAATGTCTAATAATATACATATTTCACAATTTAGGAATGTTGATGTTCACCCCAGACCAAACATTAAAGAACAAATTTCATTATTGAAATACATTCTTGATAACACCTGTTTTACATTTGGTATTAAATATATTCATGAAACAACTGTGGAAGATCAGCTCTTTTTGTCCTTCCTTTTCCTTTGTGTGAAAGTGAAAAGTATTGATGTTCTCAGAGCACAGCATAAGGCATGACTCTGCAGTCCTACTCCTGAGCACCAGATTGCAAAGTGCTGTATCACATTTCTTTTCTGGTCTCATCCTTGTCACAAAAACTGATGTCAAGCAGCTGTACCGATAAAGAACACAAGCAAATAATGAAAATTAAGATACCCACTTTATGACACTGAATGCAAGGTTAAACACCAGCTTACTATTTTACCAATCCAAAAAGATTATTAACGATACATGGTATATTGCAAATATACTGTATAAATAAAATGTATTGTACATTTATTTAATTGTTATATACTTTGTTACTTTAATATTTGCTTTAATATTATGTGTCAGGGTACAAGTGTTTTTCTGGAAATTTTCTGGCACGGGTAAATGCATGGTATTAGCCTTGATGTTTTGAAGTTTTTGTAGTAGAGACTTAATATTTTGCTGCGCGGTTGTGCTTAATTACATACACTGCCTGATTTATTTTACTTATTTTTCTGGTTTATTTTGAATTTTTTTGTACCTTGTACAGGATTTTGAGACACCCATTCTTTTGTTTGTTGGCCCAGCTATAAAATAAGATCCATCCTGATATTCTATGTCATATTGTACATCATTACATCATATGCATATTGTTTCATCTGGTTTGTACAGACAACATGCTCCAATTATTTATTTGTTTGTTTGTTTGTTTGTTTATTTGTTTATTTTGCTTTTTTTTTTGGGTGGGGGGGGGCACCACCACCCCCTCACTTTGGGGGACCATTTAGACTTTATTTATTTTATTTTTTTCAGGTTTTCAGATGTGGGTGAGTGATGGGTGTAGGATATAGAGAGGATAGTGGACAAGGCAAGATAACACAGAAAAAGACAAGACAAGACAGTAGGTGTGATTAGGGTGTGGTTATCAAAGCGATGGGTTGGGGGGTATGGGGGTGAAGTATGGGGAGGGTGTGCAAAGGAGTAAATATTTGAGATGTTTAAGGTGAGTTAAATATGTGTAGCACCAACTTTGAATACCGTGAATGTTATACGCATATGTGTGTAGTTTACTTACATGTATTTGATTGAGATATGTGGTATGGCTTTGGTTATGAGGTTAGTCTGTAGAAGCAGTATTGTTTGCTATTGCAAGGTGGTATCCTGGTGTATGTAGGTGATCAGTGGTGTCCAAGTAGAGTTAAATTTGATAGTTTTATTTTTGATTGAGGCAGAGAGTTTTTCCATTGTTATATAGTCGATTAGTAGGTTTTTCCAATGTGATATTAATGTTGTTCTTTGATTTCCAATTTGCTAGTATAGTTTTCTTGGCGATGGTTAGCGCTGTAAGGAGGACTATTGTGTTTTCCTTTGAAATCTTGATCCCAGATGTATCTCCAAGTAGGCAGAGTGAGGGGGAAAGTGGTATGGTGGTATGTAAAAAATAAGATATTTGCTCAGTGATTTGTTTCTAGAAGTGCTTAATTGGTGTACAGTCCCATATGGCATGTATGTAATTGTCTGGTTTATTTTGTGTGCACTGTGTGCAGATTCTATACAGTATCTCACAAAAATGAGTACACCCCTCATATTTTTGTAAATATTTTATTATATCTTTTCATGGGACAACACTGAAGAGATGACACTTTGCTACAATGTAAAGTAGTGAGTGTACAGCTTGTATAACAGTGTAAATTTGCTGTCCCCTCAAAATAACTCAACACACAGCCATTAATGTCTAAACCGCTGGCAACAAAAGTGAGTACACCCCTAAGTGAAAATGTCCAAATTGGGCCCAAAGTGTCAATATTTTGTGTGGCCACCATTATTTTCCAATACTTTCTTAACCCTGTTGGACATGGAGTTCACCAGAGCTTCACAGGTTGCCACTGGAGTCCTCTTCCACTCCTCCATGACGACATCACAGAGCTGGTAGATGTTAGAGACCTTGCGCTCCTCCACCTTCCGTTTGAGGATGCCACACAGGGTTTAGGTCTGGAGACATGCTTGGCCAGTCCATCACCTTTACCCTCAGCTTCTTTAGCAAGGCAGTGGTCGTCTTGGAGGTCTGTTTGGGGTCGTTATCATGTTGTAATACTGCCCTGTGGCCCAGTTTCCGAAGGGAGGGGATCATGCTCTGCTTTAGTATGTCACAGTACATGTTGGCATTCATGGTTCCCTCAATGAACTGTAGCTCCCCAGTGCTGGCAGCACTCATGCAGCCCCAGACCATGACACTCCACCATGACACCATGCTTGACTGTAGGCAAGACACACTTGTGTTTGTAATCCTCACCTGGTTGCCGCCACACACACTTGACATCATCTGAACCAAATAAGTTTATCTTGGACTCATCAGACCACAGGACATGGTTCCAGTAATCCATGTCCTTAGTCTGCTTGTCTTCAGCAAACTGTTTGTGGGCTTTCTTGTGCATTATCTTTAGAAGAGGCTTCCTTCTGGGACGACAGCCATGCAGACCAATTTGATGCAGTGTGCGGCGTATGGTCTGAGCACTGACAGGCTGACCCCCACCCCTTCAACCTCTGCAGCAATGCTGGCAGCACTCATACGTCTATTCTGCAAAGCCAACCTCTGGATATGATGCTGAGCACGTGCACTCAACTTCTTTGGTTGACCATGGTCGAGGCCTGTTCTGAGTGGATCCTGTCCTGTTAAACTGCTGTATGGTCTTGGCCACCATGCTGCAGCTCAGTTTGACACCAGGGAGGGAAAATGGCTAATTGGGCCCAATTTGGACATTTCCACTTAGGGGTGTACTCACTTTTGTTGCCAGCGGTTTAGACTGGCTGTGTGTTGAGTTATTTTGAGGGGACAGCAAATTTACACTGTTATACAAGCTGTACACTCACTACTTTACATTGTAGCAAAGTGTCATTTCGACAGTGTTGTCCCATGAAAAGATATAATAAAATATTTGCAAAAATGTGAGGGTTGTACTCACTTTTGTGAGATACTGCACATCCTATGGCCAGTGTAATGAGTTATATGGATTATTTTGTATTGTATCAGATGCAGACTGGTGTTGGTGGTTATGAGGGACATGTTCTGTAATATCTGTCGCCAAAAGTCTTTTCTAGGTGTGATTGCTAAATCGTCTTCCCATTTTTTACAAGGTAGGGCAATGAAAGAGTTGGATTTAGATATTATTTTATATATTTTGGATAAGACTTTATTTGGTGGTGATATATTTAGTAGTTCTGATATTAATGGGGGGAGGTCTAATGTGCTGTTTTTTTAGGGCATTTTAGAGCATATAATAGATTTAATTTGTTGATATTCAAGGAAATGTTTATTTTCTAGTCCGTGCATCTCGGTTAGATATGGAAAGGATGAAAGGGTAATGTTTTGACATATGTGTTTGAGATGCGTAATGCTTTTTTCTGCCATGTAGAGATGTTTATCTTTGCTGTATTTGTGAAGTCGGGCTTATGCCATATGGGAGTGTGTTCAGTTAGTTGGAATGGTGAATTAATAATTTTATAAAATTTCCACCAAGCTGTTAAAGTTGATGCAATTATAGGACTTTTGAAGCAGGGGTGATGTTTAATCGCTGTACTTATGAAGGGTAAGTCTGAGATACTGATTTTATTGCATAGTGCTTGTTCCGTATCTAGCCAAATCTCATTTATCTGACTGGGCTTTATCCATTTGATTATATATTGGAGTTGGTTAATGAGGTAATATTGTTCAAAGTTTGGGGCATCAAGTCCTCCCTTATATTTGGGTCTTTGTAAAGTGGTTAGTTTGATTTTGTTTTTCCAGTAAAATTTAGAAATACAGGAGTTGAGTGATTTGAACCAAGAAGGAGGAGGTTGAACTGGGATCATTGAAAATAGGTAATTAATTTTGTGTAGTATCGTCATTTTTATGGATGCTATTCTGCTGATGAGAGATAGGGGGAGATTTATCCAGCATTGGATATCATTATTTATGGTATTCAGTAAAGGGATAAAATTGAGTTTATGCAGATCTGACAGCTTGATGGAGATTTTGACACCAAGATAGGTGATGTAGTCAGTGCTTATAGGGATAGGTAGTGATTGTACTGTAGTTTCGGGGAGTTTCATGTTGAGATGGAGTATAGATGATTTGTTCCAGTTAATTGAATAATTGGAAAGTTTGGAATATTTCTCGATTGTGCAAATAGTTTCTTCTATTGATTTTATAGGATTTTGTAAGAAGATTACAATATTGTCAGCATATAAGCTGATTTTGTGTTCTGTATTTGCTGTCTGGATCCCATTAATATTTACATTTTGTCTTATTTCTGCGGCTAATGGTTCTATAAAGATGGCAAACAGGGATGGAGAGAGTGGGCATCCTTGTCTAGTGCCTCTTTGCAGTGTGAAACTTTGTGATATTAGTCGGTTAGTGATAACTGTGGCCTTTGGTAATGTGTAGGGTATTTTTATCCAATGAATAAATGGTTCACCGAAACCTAATTTATGAAGTGTGGTGAGTAGAAATTTCCAGTTCACTTTGTCAAAGGCTTTCTCTGAATCAAGTGTTACTATTGCTGATTCTAGATTTTTATGTGATGTGTAATGTATCAAGTTGAGGAGTCTGCACATGTTAGTGGTTGACTGTCTGTTTTTAATAAATCCAACATGCTCCAATTAAATGTCTGAAAATGGAACAGTAGTATATGAGTTGCAATACAAAAACTATCCTCATTACAAGAAGAAATGAAGCTACCAACAATGCAGTGCATGTTGTCTCGTTTTTAATAGCTGAACCAAAGAGCAGGAAACATATTAGCTACTGTTAATGAATAACATGTCTTTTTTTAAAAAAAAAAAAAAAAAAAAAAAAGATTGTTAAAAGATGCTTTTGCACATGCTGTCCTCGTTGCTTTGTAGAACTGGAAAGATAAACTGGATTAAAATGCTAAAGATGACGTGACAAGTAATCATAACAAGTTTTGTAACACAACATATTTCTGAGTGAACTAACTTAGCTTACTGACAGTTATTACTAACCCCATTTCCATAAAAGTTGGGATTTTTTTCCTAAAATGCAATAAAAACGAAAAATCTGTGATTTGTCAAGTCTCTTGAAACTTTATTTAACTGACAAAAGTACAAAGAAAAGATATTCAATGTTTTCACTGACCAACTTAATTGTATTTTGTAAGTATAAACAAATTTAGAATTTGATGGCTTCAACACACTCAAAAAAAAGTTGGGACCGCTGTGTTACATCACTCTTCCTTTTAATTACACTTTTTAATCATTTGGGAACTCAGGATACTAATTGTGGAATTTGTAGTGGAATTTTTGCCCATTCTTGCTTGATACAAGACTTCAGCTGCTCAACAGTCCTTGGTCACCACTGTCTGATTCTCCTCTTCATGATGCCCCATAGGAGACAGATCTGGACTGCTGGCAGGCCAGTCAAGCACACGCATTCTGTGTCTACGAAGCCATGCTGTTGTAGCACGTGCAGAATAAGTCCTGGCATTGTCCTGCTGAAATAACCATGGACTTCCTGGGAAAAGACGTTGCCTTGATGGCACATATGTCTCTCTAAAATCCCAGTATACGCCTCCATGTCAATGGTACATTCACACATATGAAAGTCACCCATGCCGTGGGCACTGATGCACCCCCATACCATCACAGATGCTGGCTTTTGCACCTTTCGCTTATAACAGTCTGGTTGGTCTTTTTCATCTTTGGCACGGAGAACTCGACGTCCATTTTTCCGAAACCAAGCTGAAGTGTGGACTCCTCTGACCACAGCACACATTTCCACTGCCTTTCAGTCTATCTGAGATGAGCTCAGGCCCAGAGAACTCGGCAGCATTTCTGCATAGAGTTGATGTGTGGCTTCCTCCTTGCGTAATAGAGTTTCAAGTTGCATTTCTGGATGCAGCAGCGGACTGTGTTAAGTGACACCGGTTTTCCGAAGTACTCCCAAGCCCAGGTGGTTATATTTATCACAGTAGCATGACGATTTCTCAGGCAATGCCACCTGAGGGCTCGAAGGTCACACATATTCAACAGTTGTTTCCCACCTTGGTCTTTACGCAATGAGATTTCTCAAGATTCCCTGAATCTTTTCACAATATTATGCACTGTAGATGGTGAAAGACCTAAATACTTTGCAATCTTGCATTGAGCAATGTTCTTTTTGAACTGACTGACAATTATCTCACAAAGTTTGGCACAAAGTAGTGAGCCACTACCCATCCTTGCTTGCAAAGACTGAGCTTTGGGTGGATGCTCCTTTTATGCCCATTCCTGATACTCTCCCCTGTTACCAATTAACCTGATCCTCCAAAATGGTGTTACTTGAATATTCTACAAACTTTTCAGTCTTATTTTGCCTCTGTCCCAACTTTTTTTTGAGTTCGTTGAAGGCATCAAATTCTAAATATGTTTATATGTACAATATATTTATTGGTCAGTGAAAACATTGAATATCTTTTCTGTGTACCTTTGTCTGTTAATTTGTCTGTTTCAAGACACTTGACAAATCACAGATTTTTGATTTTATTGCATTTTAGAAAAAAATCCCAACTTTTATGGAAATGGGGTTAGTATTTCCTTCACTGAGTATGCCTTCAAAAATCACAAGATGCTTATAAGGAGGCGCAGGGTGAAAGTGGTCACTTTTGATTTAAGGATGTCTTTAACTCTCTATTAATAATACAGTAAACATCCTGGTCTTTATTAAGTGACTTTTATTAGAAACATACGGAAGTAGACAGGATGTCCACCATCACTGCTGCTAATGTATTGTTTATACCTTTACATCATCACTGTTGTCATGTTGCCATGACTGTGCTGAAGATTACACTGCTGGCTGACTTCACTACTATGTGTGTTGTTAAGATGTGGTATTTATATATTTACCTAGCAACTTCATGCACACAGAGAAGGGAAACTTCGAAAAGGGAAACTTTAAGAAATTTGTTCATGAAAGGGTGGATTGTAACAATCACTATAAAATGTGAAAAGACATGAAAAGTGCCAACCAACTGCAATGATTGTAAAAAAAAATATATATATTGTTTATGTCTTACAAAAGAATTTAATTTTAGCTGTAATAATGGCACAATGTTGAACAAAACAAACTATCTTTCTCTCTCTTCTTCCTTTTTGTACTATATTTCTCATGTTACTATATATATATATAAGCTCATACTTCTTGTTACTGTCAACCCTGATAGCAAATGAATAATGGCGTAATGCTGGCCCACACTTCCCTAATTCATCTGGCTTACATATTGCCATGGAATGATGATGATTAACTGAATGTGCCAGAATACAACCATAACTCCAGCTTCATAAGAATGTATGCATAAAACTGGGCTACATTTAGGCCAAATTTAAAACTCTACACAAACACTGGTTGCATTTGTGCCATTTTTAGCTCAGATTCCCGTTGATCTAAAAAAAAAAAAAAAAAAACTTAAATGTGTCTGCTTACTGTTGGCTGACTTTTGGACAACAGAACACTTGACATTGCTAAAACTGGCCCCGTAAGCCTAAACTCAACCATATTAGACCTGGAATTTTCTGCTGTTTGGTTTCTGTTACACATTGACTCTGTCTGACTGTTCAATTTTTCTCTGTCTGTCCATTCTTTCACTTTGGTTATATTACTTTCTGACAGTCTCAGTTCCATTAAGAGCTGTGCTGTTCCAGTTGCTGATCACGTTATGCTGTGTGGTATAATTGATTTCCAGGGTTCAGCCTTGTGCTATAATCTAATCAACTGGCTCTACCGAAAATGAGCTTCTTCTGCTCCATCGCTCTTCCTTTCTAGTCATTTCCTGTGAGACTGTGTCTCGCCATTTCCTATAAAACTAGTATAGGAATAAAACAAATGAAAATCTTTTAGAAAATCACCCAAAATCTTTTCACCCAAACCTTCGTCACATTTTTCATATCACAAATCATATCTTGCACACATTAGGATAGCAAATATCTACAAATCTACAAATTTAGGTCCAAAGTTAAACTATTATCATGCTCATAATGTACAACTTTCCAATAAAATTCACCCTTTAAAATGGGGATGCGGGGCCTAGGTGGTGGATTGTTCCCACACTATGCTAAGGAAAAGGTTCCTCTTGTCCAAGATGGCTGCCCCATAACATTACAGTGTTTAGCTATAAGGTCAGGTTTTGTACATTTTTACAGGTTTATAGGTAAAGACTATCAAACAAGTCTTAGCTGATTTGCAGTAAAATAGTGTAAGTTTTAGCCAAAAAAAACAAACAAAAAAAAACATATTTAGCCAAATCATTTCCATAAACCAGTTAAGGTTGTACAATGACAAAAACTGACACATTTGTCTTATGTTTTCATCACATTCTACCTGCATGAACTCTTTCAAATGAGGAACAAAATGACAAAATACAAATAAAAGTTGATCCCAGCTTTTTGTGTTAAACCCACACAATTTTTCACTTGAAACCCTTCACTTCTCTCCAGGAGAGTGTAATTTGTGGACACTGAAAAGTGATAGACGCTGGTGAGGTTATCACGGTGCATTTCATTTAGCAAGGATATAAAATGCATTCCTGGCATACATGTTGCAAACTTCCAGTACAGAGGCCATAGAGACTTATTAATTGGCTGTAGGCTTACAGTTCTAACAGTAAAGTGCAGCATGCTCAGCAGTTACGGCTTTCCACATCAATAATTCAAGCAGAGGGTCCTGTTTCTTCCTGTGCAGTCAACAATCAATATCATAATCACAGTGATTTATATAGTAATGTTACTATTTCATACATGTATTTTATATCATATAAAGTATGCTCCCAGACAATAAACTTATCCATCACATAATTAGTCCTGAGTGTGCATTAATTTCATTGTCTAGGGTAAAGTTGTGCTTAATGCTGTTTTAGAAAAAGAAAATCAACTAAACATACCTACATAGTAACTCTGGATGGCCTATCAGTTGTATCATGTGCAACAGTAAAACACCTTAGTGTGATTATTGACTCCAGTCTTTCATTTGAAGCTCATATAGATAATATTATTAGGATAGCCTTCTTTCATCTCAGAAATATTGCTAAGATAAGAAATATAATGTCACTACATGATGCAGAAAAACTAGTTAATGATTTTGTTACCTCTAGGTTGGATTATTGTCATGCATTGTTGTCTGGATGTTCCAGTAGGTGCATAAACAAGCTCCAGTTATTCCAGAGTGCATCAGCCTTACTAGAGTTACCAGGACTTACTATTCCTTATTAGAATCAGAAGATATGGCCACATCACCCCTATCTTATCCACAGTGCATTGGCTCCCAGTCAAATTTCACATTGATTATAAAATACTCCTATTGACCTGTAAAGCACTGAATGGTCTTGTGCCGCAGTACCTGAGCACACTCCTTGTCTTTTACGATCCGCCACGCCTACTTCGATCAAAAGGTACAGGCTCTTTGTTGGTACCGTGAATAATGAAGGCTGCAGCAGGGGGCAGAGCTTTCTCTTACAAAGCCCCAGTTATGGAACAGCCTTCCAGTTAGTGTTCGGGACTCAGACACAGTCTCAGTGTTGTCTAGGCTGAAAACATATTTGTTTAGTCAGGTCTTTTGTTAATATTTTTTTCTTAGGTAAAGGCACAGATCTGGAGGGTTCATTGGCATAGATTGCATACAGTGGCCAGTAGCATTGCTGCCTCACAGCTCTGATGCTGTGATGGACTGGTGTCCCATTCAGGGTGTATTCCTGCCTAATGCCCAGTGTTTTTGTAATAGACTCCAGATCCACTGTGACCCTGACCAGGGTAAAGTCCTTACTAAAAATGATGAATGACTGAATCTTTCATGTTCCAGAGATTGATTACAAATAAAATGTCTGTGTGTGTGTGTGTGTGTGTGTGTGTGTGTGTGTGTGTGTGTGTGTGTGTGTGTGTGTGTGTGTGTGTGTGAGGTAAATTTAGCCTTTCAGTAATCTCTGCCAAAACTACTGGAATTTCTAATGCAATAGATTCGACATCTATATGACTTTTTTGTTCATTATTTATTTATTTTTTAAACTCTGTGATAAATCATATACATATGGTGCAGAGACCAACAAAAAATTTAGATGGGGACATTGTCTAGTTATTGAAGTTTATTAATGATGGCCTAATGCCTTATTGAATGGTGTGCAATTTTACCAGCCATCAAAACATAGCCAAATATGTCACACTACAGAGCATTGATCCCTCAGGTCATAAATCTATTTTAATTGTTCCTATACTTTGAGTTTAGGCATTAAGTAACTTATATGGAGATACTAACAAAATTAGGAATCATAATGAGAGGTCTGGTTTAACTAGATAGTATTAAAAAGAACATAAATACAAAAAAGTGCTTATTTATATTATATATTTGCAAATTATATAACATAAGTGGCTGCTGCAAATATTAATACTTCCATTTGGGTGAAAATACTGAATGTGAAATATGTTTTGCTGCATTTATGCATATTGCTGTATGTTGTTTATGCTCTGCATGCTCCTTTAGTATCTACGTATTTCTTTTTAATTTCAATTTTAAAAGTGATTTTATACTTGTAAATATCTGCCCTTTTACTTCAAACATGAAAGCATCTTTCTTTTATAGTATTTAAGGATTGAAATTAGTTTGGCTGCATTTAATCTAATAAAACGACATGTTAACAAATATATATATATATGTACACACACACACACACACACACACACACACACACACATATATATATATATATATATATATATATATATATATAAAACAATGTTTAATACAGTACCTTGGAATTGTGTATAATCATATATTTTACTTTCAGATACCTAGCAGTTACCTAGTAGACCAATGAGTTTTCTGGATAAAATAAAATGTAAAAGTTATTTTCATAATAAGTATTATTTCAGTCCTATTAGCATTCATAAACACACTCTTTCACTGCTGTTTAAAAAATAAATTGAAAAGAAACTGCAACAGGTCTCAATTTATTCTGGGTATATTCTCCTCCCAAGTCTACAATCATAATCTCTTAAGCAAGACCAACAACCAAGGGGAAATGGCAAGGGAAAGTATTAGAACTGGGCCCAATTGTAGCACATGAAGAGGGAAACAGTATTAAGGCTCCACCTACTTTTGGCCTTCCCTTTAAGATTAGCAGACAATTTACATATATTAGAGAACCTGATTTTACTAAGAGAGTAGAGACTGGTGCAAAAAAGCAGTCAGATATACTATTTTGCATTATAACAAAACAAAAAATTAAAAGCATATGTTTCTTCCTGACACAGGGTAAAAAAAAAGAGGTATGATTAATAAAATTTAGACAAAGATCACAAGAGCGTTTCATTCCATAGGTCACAATAAGATTATTATAATCATCTCCATGAAACTAAAAAGCAATTGGAACAATGAGAACAGTACAAATTTAGAATAATGCAATGTATGATGATTTTTTTTTTTTAAAGGTTTATTGGGTTTTCACAGCAAACTCTGATTACACAAAGGCAGAATGACAATAATGACCTTCATTGTCATATAGTTTAGGATTTCTGGGCTACAGAGAACCTAATACCAGCTGTAGTGTTAATACTTGTTCTGGTATCACATCATAATGCTAGCAAAAGACGGTTTGAGGGACATTTGACAGTTCTAACATGAAAAGACATACTGTAGCAAGACTAGAGACTCTAATACTCTTCTCCCTCCTCCTCTCCTTCTCCCTCAATGGAATCAACACCAACTTCCTCGTAATCCTTCTCCAGGGCAGCCATGTCCTCTCTGGCCTCAGAGAACTCTCCCTCCTCCATACCCTCTCCTACATACCAGTGCACAAAGGCACGCTTAGCATACATCAGGTCGAACTTGTGGTCGAGCCTGGCCCAAGCCTCTGCAATAGCTGTGGTGTTGCTAAGCATGCACACAGCTCTCTGGACCTTGGCAAGGTCTCCACCGGGCACCACAGTGGGTGGCTGGTAGTTGATACCAACTTTAAAACCAGTTGGGCACCAGTCCACAAACTGGATGGTACGCTTGGTCTTAATGGTGGCAATGGCAGCGTTGACATCTTTAGGTACAACGTCACCACGGTACAGCAAGCAGCAGGCCATGTACTTGCCATGACGTGGGTCACATTTGACCATCTGATTGGCTGGCTCAAAGCAAGCATTAGTGATCTCAGCCACGGAAAGCTGCTCATGGTAAGCTTTCTCAGCTGAGATAACTGGGGCGTAGGTGGCCAGAGGGAAGTGGATGCGAGGGTAGGGCACCAAGTTGGTCTGGAACTCAGTCAGATCAACATTCAGGGCACCATCAAATCGGAGGGAGGCAGTGATGGAGGACACAATCTGACCAATTAACCTGTTAAGGTTGGTGTAGGTAGGACGTTCAATATCAAGGTTTCTACGGCAAATGTCATAGATGGCCTCATTATCGACCATGAAAGCACAGTCGGAGTGCTCGAGAGTGGTGTGAGTGGTCAGGATGGAGTTGTAGGGCTCCACCACAGCGGTGGACACCTGTGGAGCTGGGTAGATGGAGAACTCCAGCTTAGACTTCTTGCCATAGTCAACAGAGAGACGCTCCATCAGCAAGGAGGTGAAACCTGATCCAGTTCCACCTCCAAAGCTGTGGAAGACCAGGAAGCCCTGGAGACCTGTACACTGGTCAGCCTGTGGAGAAAAGACAATGAAAAATGATGGTTAAAATAAATAGCATAATGTATGATTAAAAAAAAACAAAAAACACAGCAAGTCTAAAAAAGTTCCAGCTTCTCACCAGTTTGCGGATTCTGTCAAGCACCAGATCGATGATCTCCTTGCCGATGGTGTAATGTCCACGAGCGTAGTTGTTGGCTGCATCCTCCTTTCCAGTGATCAGCTGCTCAGGGTGGAACAGCTGGCGGTAAGTGCCAGTGCGAACCTCATCTGAGGAACAATATCAAGATGATTATAATTAATCAATAATTTCCAACTGTGGTTATCAACTGAAGGACTAAGAAAGAATGAAGTCACAATCCTTTGCTTACCGATCACAGTGGGCTCCAGATCCACAAACACTGCCCTGGGGACGTGCTTGCCAGCTCCGGTCTCACTGAAGAAGGTGTTGAAGGAATCATCACCTCCACCGATGGTCTTGTCACTAGGCATCTGTCCATCAGGCTGAATACCGTGCTCAAGGCAGTACAGCTCCCAGCAGGCATTTCCAATCTGGACACCAGCCTGGCCAACGTGGATGGAGATACACTCACGCTGTGGAGAGAAAGCAACTGGTTTAAATACATATGACACAATAGGGATACATGCAATATTTAATAATGAATGTTTGTTGCAATGCAGTAAAAAACTGAAAAACACATGGCCTCATTCATATATGAAATAAATGTCTATTAGCTCTTATATGCAGATACTATTATTTTTACTATTTTTTCATATTTACTATTTTTTTATTGTTATGATAAAATTTACATTCTGATAAACCAGTCCCAATAGATGAACATGCTAAGGCTAACTGCAATCTTTCTGATATTACGACATGATCAATATTTTATATGACCATATAAATCACATTAACTTTTGAATCCACGTTGAATTGTAGAGAGCCTATTTCCACTGTTATATCCTGACATGCTAATTATTCCCCTGAACTCCTTTGTCTGTAAGAACAATAACGGTTTTTTTCCATCCTGCCCCCGCCCTGCTGCGCGATCAAATCAATAATTTTACTAAAGCTCTCCATCCTTCATTTACAAATGTACATTTCCGTAGGTTAAAACCAACAAAAAAGCAGTGTTTACACATACACAAAATCGCTTCAAGAAAAAAAAAAAGGAGGAGACTTACCATTTTGTTCTCTTTCTGCAGATGCTGTCGGCGCTGAAGAGTGACGGACACTGTACTCGCCTCCGCTGGACGACGGCGTCACGATCCGTAATGCGCATGCGTGGAAATGCGGGGTCGGGCAGCGGAGCACTGCTGGAGGAGAACGAAACGCGCATGCGCAGAGAGAGGCAGGATGAGACGGCACTGTTGTGCTTCAACGCAGTGAAGTAAAAGTGCGTTTATTTCACACGTTTATTTAAATTCTTCGTGATTGAAACGGTTCCTGAATGCATGAGCTAATAAAACATAAGGAAAATGTCAAGTTAGATAATAAAACTTTATACATTTTCTCCACCTTATTTACATAATTGAATGTTATATAGGGTAATGTTGAAGATTTGTTGTTTATCGAGCATCCCAAGATAGATAGATAGATAGATAAACTGCATAAGAATGTCTATTTCTTTGTGCACTGTAGGCTCTCCTATATAAACCTGCTATACAGTAGGCCTATTTCTAATATATCTGTTTATTTTATTTAATTTTTTTTTTTTTTTTTTTATTAAATCACCTATAACCAATAAAAGTACATGTTTGACCTGCCGGGCAAATTAATATATCACTAATCAACGTGTGTGTGTGTGTGTGTGAGACCATTATGAATGAATCACCAACCTGACATTGTTTAAATACAGTACTAGCTTATTAAGCCTTACAATTGCAAGCTGCCTCTGTATTTAAAACATGCATTCTTTTACACAAAACCTCTGAAGGTAAAGATCAGGTGTTGTTGCTTTGAAACATGTCGTGTCGCTCAGGTCTGATCGCCACCGCCCTTCTTTGTCTGAGATTTTGCTGCAGCGCTAACGTCATCAAACTGCAGTGCGTCACGTGACCGGCTCTTCTCAGCAGTTCCTGATGAACACGCCTGAGCCTTTTTATATCCAGTAGTGTAATCATATTTAATCGTCCGTCGAATTCAATGAAAACCTGATGGATGGGCTTTCCCAAAAGGATAGCAAAAATAAAATGACTCCAATAACCCCCATTATTAAAATAACCCCAATTATTAGACAATTTCTTAGGATTCACATCTTATTGAAATATAGTATTACACTGACTATCCTATTTAATCATGACCCTTTTCCGAAGAGAAATAATCAAGTGTAACAACAGACTGCAGGGTTTGTAGAACTGATATAAAAATAAGGCATGATCTGACTATAACACTTCAGAGAGAGTGAGAGGGAGAAAAGGGAACGATTTTGATCGAATGACTGAATGATTTCTGCATATTTATTCATTCAAACAGTAATCATACAATAATTTGTGTGCAGAAAGGTTTAAGAAAGAAAAAAAACCCTTTTTAAGAATTGAACTGCTAATTTCACAGCATAATAACCGTGCTGCTTCACAAGAAATTGGTCACAGGGTTGCCAGATTGTGGGTTTCACTACAATAAAATTCTATTTTCAAGCACGTCGTGAGGCAAATGGCCATGGTTTCAATTTTAGTTAGTTTATACTGAGTGGTCTGTTTACAGTGCATGATATCAGACGTCTTATTATTTGTCACACTGCACAAGATACCAAAATCCCAACAAAATGTTGGCTGAATTCTATAACAAACTGTAATAACGTGCTATCCATGCCAATTTATATAAAGATCCTCTAAGATCTTAAAAAAAGCACCAAAAAAAACACAAAACAAAACAAAACAAAAAAAAACAAGAAAAAATAATCAGAGAGATCCAGGCTCATACAGAAAAAAGGGCTTGCATAAACAGAAGGATATTTTTAAATATCCCCACTACTGTATTTGGACTTGATTGTAGCAGAGGTCAAACTCTGACATTTTACACACACACACACACACTAAAAAAAAAAAAAAAAAAACTTCCAGATTTTTTTTCCTGGTGGTCTTTGTTCACATTAGCACTGAATTAGTCGCTGGTGAACGTGTCACATTATGTATTCTAAGACCACTGATCTCAGCTCACAACCAAGGAATTCTTTTACGACGTGCGATTTTTGCCTGCGACAGCAAAATCAGGCCGAAAATCGTACAGTGTAAACCTGGCGAGTTGTAGACAAAGACCGGGTTGGTAATGTGGATTTATTAATCTGGCAACCTGCACATCAAGCCAGGAGTGATTGTTTATTCATGAGACCGCCCCCTTCAGCACCACGAGCCTTTATAAAGAGGGGCGCCACGGGGACAGCAACGTAGTTACTACATCGACTCTTAACCGTCGAACAAGGTAACGAAGTTCACCGGCGAGTGAAACCCACAGAACCCTCTTCTTCCTCCGAGCCGATTTCTTCTCATACATATCAAAATGGTAGGTGATATTTAGAACAAAACCGTAAATAATTTTATTTTCGGTTGTTACTTATTTTAAGTAGGTCCGTGTGTGCATAACAGTCAATAATGCTTTTGTATTCGTCATAAAAATTGAAGCTCGTAAAAAAGTGACTAATGCATTGAGCTCGCATTATTTGCGCGGTATTCGTTGTATTGTTGCAATTAAATTGAACAGCATATGGACTGCGCAGATTGTGCTGTGGCTGATGCACCTTGTGCTTGGCGGGCGCGGGAAACCAGTTGGCTAAATGGTTAGCGATTTGAAACGAACAAATATCAGACAACGGACCACAAATGCATACAAAATTCCTGACAGCAAACATACGATACGCAGACTTAACATTAACACCAACCTAAACGATTAACCGAACGGTTTAATCGGATTTACGGCCATTTTCTTTTCTGTCAAGACTGAGGGGGCTGACGTAGGCGAAATGCCGTTCTTGTATCGGCGCGCGCTTCCCGCCTTTGTCTCTGTCTTTGCTGTAGCTATAAAAGCCAAGATGGACATCGTGCCTAGTTGTGATTTCGTTTTTCGCCGCCAAAGATCATAAATATTGAATATCGAAACGAGTATTGATGAGCGAAAGAACAAGTTTTAGATTGGGAAAGTGTCTGTTCGGCTGTGACACGGACAGAATGACATTTTGTATTCATTCTGGCCTGGAGTTTAGCAGCACTTGCTGAGATTCAGTAGGGTTCGTGTGGAGAACACTGTCCAATTGTGCTGTAAAAGACTATGTGGCTTTCCTGGTTCCGCTATCAGGAGATTCGTATGTAAATCTGATTAGCGCTTGTGCTGGTTCCTTATAGAGGGATAGGGGCGATGGCCCTGTCACCCTGCTGTGCCCATGGAGGGATGTTGGCTGTAACGAAAGCAGAAATACCCCAAAAGTGCCCTTTGTCATTGAACAGATGGAAGGATGGGTGTCCTTATGTATTATAAATCTATTTATTGTATCCTGTCTGCAAACCACTTTCTAATGGGATACAGCAACCATGGAAAATTCCATATAAATGTTGACTATTCAGGCGTAGACAATGTTAGTTTTCACAGTCCATTTGAAGCTGAAGTCCTGTTGCCAGGCAACGGCACGACCCGGGCAGGAAATGTGCAAATCCCACAGCAACAGCCGGGTGGAGTCAAAGATGGAGCGACTGGGGGAGGAGAAGAGGGAAGGAGACAGCAGATTGTGGAAAAAAAGGGAGGGAGGTGGGGGGATAAGTGGCGTGATCTAGGCTAGACCAGCCCTCTGCGGCACATTCAGGGATACATGCCTGCCCTTCACAAGCTTAGACCTACTTCTCATATAACTGCACCACACACTGGTCCGGATTTGATGGACAGATTTAAGATTGTACGATACATTTGTTTTAAAAAAGAAAAAAAAAGAAAAAGCCCTTTGGGATCTGTGAGTCGTTCAAGGTCAGGATGTCTGTCTGGGGCTATGTATTAAACAATCTGATCATTACATATTAAGATTAAATATTAACACAAACGACTGGTTTCAACATTTCTAGAACATCACTATATTAGGACATTCATTAACAGTCTCATTTCTGAAATGGTGTTTACAAAGTACAAACAAGGGTGTGGTTTTTGTGGGCATGCATGGCCCTTTTCACCAGTTCATTTGCCTGTTTCCAAAGGTGTGGCAGGTCTAGGGAGCCTTGCTTATGTTGACTCTGAATTCTAAATATGCGGTTTGATGTAATTAACTACTAATAGTACTCTAACACTCCTTGATTTTTTTCTTTACCCACAGCGTGAGTGTATCTCCATCCACGTTGGCCAGGCTGGTGTCCAGATTGGAAATGCCTGCTGGGAGCTGTACTGCCTTGAGCACGGTATTCAGCCTGATGGACAGATGCCTAGTGACAAGACCATCGGTGGAGGTGATGATTCCTTCAACACCTTCTTCAGTGAGACCGGAGCTGGCAAGCACGTCCCCAGGGCAGTGTTTGTGGATCTGGAGCCCACTGTGATCGGTAAGCAAAGGATTGTGACTTCATTCTTTCTTAGTCCTTCAGCTGATAACCACAGTTGGAAATAACTGATTAATTATAATCATCTTGATATTGTTCCTCAGATGAGGTTCGCACTGGCACTTACCGCCAGCTGTTCCACCCTGAGCAGCTGATCACTGGAAAGGAGGATGCAGCCAACAACTACGCTCGTGGACATTACACCATCGGCAAGGAGATCATCGATCTGGTGCTTGACAGAATCCGCAAACTGGTAAGAAGCTGGAACTTTTTTAGACTTGCTGTGTTTTTTGTTTTTTTTAATCATACATTATGCTATTTATTTTAACCATCATTTTTCATTGTCTTTTCTCCACAGGCTGACCAGTGCACAGGTCTCCAGGGCTTCCTGGTCTTCCACAGCTTTGGAGGTGGAACTGGATCTGGTTTCACCTCCTTGCTGATGGAGCGTCTCTCTGTTGACTATGGCAAGAAGTCTAAGCTGGAGTTCTCCATCTACCCAGCTCCACAGGTGTCCACCGCTGTGGTGGAGCCCTACAACTCCATCCTGACCACTCACACCACTCTCGAGCACTCCGACTGTGCTTTCATGGTCGATAACGAGGCCATCTATGACATCTGCCGTAGAAATCTTGATATTGAACGTCCTACCTACACCAACCTTAACCGACTGATCAGCCAGATTGTGTCCTCCATCACTGCCTCCCTCCGATTTGATGGTGCCCTGAATGTTGATCTGACTGAGTTCCAGACCAACTTGGTGCCCTACCCTCGCATCCACTTCCCTCTGGCCACCTACGCCCCAGTTATCTCAGCTGAGAAAGCTTACCACGAGCAGCTTTCCGTGGCTGAGATCACTAATGCTTGCTTTGAGCCAGCCAATCAGATGGTCAAATGTGACCCACGTCATGGCAAGTACATGGCCTGCTGCTTGCTGTACCGTGGTGACGTTGTACCTAAAGATGTCAACGCTGCCATTGCCACCATTAAGACCAAGCGTACCATCCAGTTTGTGGACTGGTGCCCAACTGGTTTTAAAGTTGGTATCAACTACCAGCCACCCACTGTGGTGCCCGGTGGAGACCTTGCCAAGGTCCAGAGAGCTGTGTGCATGCTTAGCAACACCACAGCTATTGCAGAGGCTTGGGCCAGGCTCGACCACAAGTTCGACCTGATGTATGCTAAGCGTGCCTTTGTGCACTGGTATGTAGGAGAGGGTATGGAGGAGGGAGAGTTCTCTGAGGCCAGAGAGGACATGGCTGCCCTGGAGAAGGATTACGAGGAAGTTGGTGTTGATTCCATTGAGGGAGAAGGAGAGGAGGAGGGAGAAGAGTATTAAGAGTATTTCTCCCTATTGAACCACCAGTACGCTTGTCACGTCAAAGATTTAGCATTCTCACTAGCATAGAGATTGTTTTTACATTGCGAGCACCATCTTGCTTTCTTATGTGTATGTTTGCTTTGTCTGTTGAAGTCTGGCAGTGTCTTGAGAAAACATGGTGCCATACTTAATGGTACGCTCCTGCACTCTTCCACACATTCCATCATCTTCTGACTGTGATGCGCAATAAATTATTGAGTCAAAATTCAAGTGTGTACTGTCTGTTTTGTCCCATTACTCAAAGTGAAAATCATTATGGGTGGTATTTAAGAACATTTTCCAACACTTGCATCGAGTGCAAAAAAATTAAAAAAAAAAAAAAAAAATTTGTATATTAATTTAACTGAGATGAATGAATAAATCTCAACAAAGCAGAATGTAGGCTTAACACACAATCTCTGCATAGAATTAAGACTGAGTCATTCCATGGTGTGAATAATAATGTATAGTGTAATAATGTGACTAATCTTGCTAAAAGAAACAAGATACTATAATGTACAACACATTAAAACAATAACAGTTACTTTGTAGTCTTAACTATAATCAATATTTTTTTTTTTTATATTTTAAGGTATTATAAGATTATATAATGGATTTTGTTCTAATTAAATATTGTATTAATGATATACTTGTGCGTACTAAACATGAATAAATGAATGAACAATATTAAATACAAGTTATACTGGAACCATCATAAATAAATTATTTTGCAATCTTAATCTATACATTTTGTATTAAATAGTTTATAGTTTACAACTTTATAAATCCCACAAGGGGCAATTAGCAATAGGGCTTAATACAACACTCAACCAAACATACTAAAAGATGTCTAAACATAAACATGCTAAAACATACATAAAGCATAATGCAGCATGCTTCAATATAAATGCAGTTACTCATAAATACCTAATAAATAAAATAAATTAAGAATCACTTGTAAATTTCAAGTTGAAGTATTATAAAGTGGTATAATGGTTTTTATTCTAAATGAAGTATTGTATTTGTATGATATTAAACATAATACTTTGTACTGGAACCTTTATGAAAGTGATGCATGGGCAATCTTTCAGATTATATCAGATCAGATTATTAAATCAGATTAATGACCTTAAAATCTACTAGGCCAAATGGGTAACAGAAGCAGTGATTTGTTCAGGATTTGACCCTATAAGCAGGCATAAAAGCTTGTCTAAACAAATCAAACTCTCCAAAAAAAGAGGTTGGAGATCTATGTTCTGTGTGGTCCCTAAAAGCATAATTCCATTTTGTCTGATATATGATGTGTAAGGAATAAAATATGACAGGACACGCTGTTATGGGGAAAATAGTCCATAATGGGGTGGTATGATACTGCCCGACATGAAGTGGTTTATTTTCCTATAACAGCACGGCCAAAAGTGTTTTTATTCCTCTTATAACACAGCGATTTGCAATAACACCTCTAATTTATTTATGAACATCACACTTTATAAACATTTAGTTACATTTAATTTTGCACAAGAAACATTAGTTCCTGTTATCACTTACATTACTAACAACCAATATAAACAGTCATTATAAAGTCATTATGACTTAAAAAAATTAAATAACATTTTTAAAGTCATCAATTTATTAGACATAAAATTCCCTTTGAATGAGTGGTTAATATAGAAGCGATAATATATTAGAACAAGAGCATTAATATAAACCTATGACTTGAATCACAGCTGGAACTAAGAGCTGCTGTTGTACAAAATTAATCAAAATCTTCTGACAAATCAGATTAGAGGATTCAACAATACTGTGGTATACTGCGAATGTGCTGTATAACACGCAGCTTTCCACAAATAAATCACATGCTTCTATAGGCACACCTACTCTAGTCTGAAAGTGAGAAAATGAAGAGCTGTTTATTACTGAGCTAAATATTCAGAAGAAAATGGCTTTAAACAGGGATTTACAGCGTGACTGTTTTGCTTGCATTAATGGTTAAAAATATTCTGATTGAAGACAAATACTACTTCATCTGCACATATGTGATCATCCACATTTCTATCACTGAGGTGTCCTAAATCAGCAAAAGAAACAAGTGACAAGCATTACCGACATACTAGTCAGAGCACTACTGTTCTACTATGAAGCACGAGTACCTTAACCCTGGTGTGTTGTAAATTATGTGTTGTGAATGGAGAACTGAAATCGTGTGGTTGTTTCTCTAGCTAGGCTAACTGAGATAGGGCTATAAATGAAACAATCAGTTTTCCAGTTCTAAAACTGATTGTTTCATTTATAGTTAATTTTCCCTATCTCAGTTAGCCTAGCTAGAGAAACAACCACAGTTACCTTGACACACCATCATCTTGGAACCTCATCCGCCAAGGAGAAAATACCCCGTTTATAGGATGATGAGTCACTTTCAGCATCTAATGTTTTAACAATGACTACAAGCGTTATGACCAAGCCAACGTTACACTATATGGCCAAACACTGGTGGACACTGGACCATCACATCCATGTGTCTGTTGAACATCCTATTCCAGATTTAGTCCCCCTTTTGCGGTTATAATAACCTCCACTCTTCTGGGAAGGCTTTCCACTAGATTTTGGAGCGTGGTTGTGGGGATTTGCCCATTCAGCCACAAGAGCATTAGTAAGGTCTGGTACTGATGTTGGCGAGGAGGCCTGGGGCACAGTCGGCATTAACAGTTCATCCCAAAGGTGATCAGTGGGGTTGAGGGCAGGGCTCTTTGCAGGACACTCAAGTTCTTCCACCCCATGCTTGGCAAACCTTGTCTTTATGGACCTCGATTTGTGCACAGGGGCACTGTTATGCTGGAACAGGTTTGAGACCCTTAGTTCCAGTGAAGGGAAATTGTAATGCTACAACATGCAAAGACATCCTAGACAATAGACTCTATGCATGGCACGCAGCCTATACATTTCCGGTCAAATAGGGAGCTTACGAGCTTCCGGGCCTTATTCAGCCATAGCGAAAGTGCATTACCAGCGGTCATCTTTCAATGATTAATACAGAATAAGATTAATAGTGATTAAGTCATGCAGTGTTATCCAGGCTTATTAGCTAGATTTGCTAGTAGACAATAGCATTATAATACTCAGCCTCAAATGATGTAACTCGAAACGTATAGTTTAAAGCCCTTCTCCATTATACTGGACGGCATGATAGTAATCTGGGGAAGTTCATGTAAGCAGCAAGTGTAAAATGTCATCTTTTCCTCAGTCATTTTGACAGCTCTAGGTAAAGATCAAAGGCTTCCGGCACAGCACTGGATGTAAATGCGCTCCCTGAGAAAAACGTGGAAGTAACTGTGCATCAAGTCCATTGTGCGCTTCCAACTTTGTGGCAAAAGTTTGGAGAAGGCCCACATATGGGTGTGATGGTCAGGTGTCCACACTTTTGGCCATGTAGTGTATGTTCTATATGGAAGATGCCCTCAAGTACACCATATCTGTAACATGTCTGAAGAGAGATCCATATTCTTTGCAGTTCCTAAAATAATAGACTTTTAAATCAGCAGGTATTTTAGACATGTGCTAAACAACATCTTTTGTCCCATTCTGCAAAGACAGCCAATTTTACTGACATTACATTTTTTATTTGGAAGACACATTAGGTGATTTAGAAGTGAGGCTGAATGCCATTTAATCAGAAGTTGAGAAGGATTTTGTTCAAAGACCCAACAGTAACTATTTGGCAGTGTTGGAACGTGAACTCACAACCTTCCTGTCACTAGCACAGGACCGTAACTGTTTCAACTCTTTATTCTTTCTAAGCAAATCCAGTCTGCTTCCACTGAATGAAATATCTGTTGAAAATTATATCTTGGCACATTTTTGTGAGTACAGTTATGTGAGAGTGTATGGGTACTACAGTTATGTACAAAAGTCCAAAATATACAGATGCATATGAATAAGAATTGGCAAAGATAAGATGAAAAACGCAAATAGGATTTCCCATTGTGGATAATCAACACAAAATATGTAAAGTTATGATTGTAATGTTGGTTGTACACTCAAAACCTCAATCTCATCCAGCTTTGTGGCCTGTTCATTGTATGATGCTAATACTGTGGGCTAAATCAACACTTCAAGCTGTCATGGTGGAACACCTAAACACTTGGAGCCATATAAAGTATGACAAATTTGGTTTCACTAATTAAATCCTCATTTTACTTTCACCCTGACACGATGCCAAGCGTTGCTAAGAACCCCTCTCAAGTTCCAAATAGGCGGCATAGAGTCTGGTTGGGTATTGTAACTACTGTCGACTGCTTTGCAAACAACCTCCAGCTCCTGTGCTCCTTCTGGTAATGGAATTGTTATTTCCCAAAGTTTCCAGGCCCAAGCTCGACCAGGTGGAGGAGATGGTGCAGAAATTTCTCTTTCCTCGCTATTCTGAAGTTTGGCCACATGCCATATCTTCCCTCCATCCAATGAGACGTCGACCCTCACAACCTCCCGGCCTCCACCGCTCCAGGCGTAACCTTTGACAGTCACTTTCTCCATGTCTCGGTCTACTGAGGAACCATCTGCCAGATTTGTAATGGCTGACTGAATAGGAAGCTCCTGGATGGAAGGAGCTGATTTAAAGTCCACTGTGTCCCAATCAGTGCCTGGTGAAAAGCCTTTGTAGTCATTCTGTTGCCAGTGACTCTGGCTTTCCTCTTCACTAATGACTATCTTGCCGAGCCATTTGACATTTCGGGCTCCAACAACTCCAGGAACAACAACACGGACGGGGAAGCCATGATCTGCTGGGAGATCCTCTCCATTCATTTCGTATGCTAACAGGACATCTCCCTCTTCGCTCAGGGCCTTGTTTAACGGGACTGATGCTCCATATGCTGTACCAGTCACATCCGCGTCTAAACCTTCAAACTGCACATGCCGCGCTTTAACTGCCACCTCTGGACCAAAGCCATAATGGTACAGTACATCTCTTAGATAAGCACCCGACCATGTAGCATTACTGATCGCTGCAATTCCCCAGTTTAGACCTTTGACCTGCTTTACTTTGTTCATCTCAGAACGACGGTTCCCAGCACACTGGAGGGTTGCCATTACTGTATGTTTAGGAAAATGAGACTTAAGATCGTCCAAAGTCAGAGACACAGTACCGCCAGGTAGGCCCTCAATTTTCAGCCTGTATGCTTTAGGATCCACACGTGGAACAGGAAGGTGGTTTCGCTTGAAAAAGATAGCAGAAGGGGTGATGTAACTATCAGTAAGAATGGCAGGTGGTGGTTCAGCATTGAAGGGTTTTAAACTGTTCACAATGAGAGCAGGATGACGAGCAGGGTCAGTAGAATAAGGATCTGCAGTTTTAATGTCCTCCTTCTTGCTGTCCTCTGCTCGAAGAATGCCAACTTTATACTCAGACAGAATTTCCAGAATATGCTCTTGTCCGTGAACGGCGTAGAGTGCCCAAAAGGGTTCTAAAGCCTTACCCGCGGCTAGAAGGATTTTGTCACCGCCCGGATGGATGGCCACAAAGTCAGTGATATCATAAACGCCTCCTTTGTAAGTGACCCATACACCCTTTTCAATGGAGCAATGTTTACTAACTTCTCCCTGGCTGTAAACTGGTAGAGAGTTTGTCTGAGTCACCGGAATCGACGCTTGCTCTGCCTAGAAAATGAATTGAGAACAAAGACAAAATGAGAAATGATTTGACGACATGGAGGCACTGCTTTGACAGAAAGTACACGATTCAGTAGTTTGCCTTTTTCATTAGTTATGAGTTAATTGCAGTACACTATTGTGTAGCGCATGAAGTTTTTATGTAATTATATTCTACAAGGTCTCATGAAACTTCTCAATCTGTGATCTATTAATGTTGAATAGGAAGGATTGGAGGAAAGTTGGACTCCCTTTCTTTTTTCTAATTTGAAGGCAGTAGCATGACACACCATGACCAGTGATTTGGCAACAGCAAGGTTCTGCTTTGTCAGAAGGACATGTGGTTCACTGCATTTTTTTTCTCTAGTAGAGATCAAACAAGAGAGTTTCTTCTCTCCAATTTGTCTCTCGTTAAAGGCAATGTTTCAGTGCTTGGTTAACATGCAGACAAACAAAATATGTAATTTTTAAAAAAAAAATATTTTTTTTAAGCATTTTAGCCTCCCATAACTGTCTATGAAATTTAACTGTTACCCTTTAACAATTTAAAAGGCAATTTTAAATAAGAGAAATAATAAAAATAATTTTTTAATACAGTGAGATATCATCAGGTCCTCATGGTTCATTAGATTTCATTATCCTTAGTTACACTTTTATTACAGTACAATAGCATTTTTGCCAAGATTTTGGTCTCCCATAGCCTAGCCACCATTCTCTCAAAGGATTTGGCAACAGAAAGGTTCTGGTTTGACAGGTCATCGTGGCTCATTAGATTTCTCTCATTAGTTATTGCAGTAAACCTATCAGACAGAAACCTTTTCTGCTTAAAGTCAGAAAACATGAGTTTATTACCACAGACAAATGATCTATATCATTTTTGGAGTTCCTTAGCCTAAATACCATCTTGTTTGCATATATCACATCACCCTTTGACAGTGTTAAGGGCATACCAAACTTAAATGCAATCTGAGAAAGCACTCCACAAAATGCAAGATCTTGCAACCTGCTGTCAGGAGCAATTCATGTACTGGTATCTGTTATGAACAGGATTTAGATTTACAGTTACAGGTGCTCTTATCAAGGCAAAGCGATAAAAAGGACAGACAGTGTGAAATGGTTAATTCATGCGTTACGTAAACAAGTAGAACTCAATGCCAATGTCGTCAACAGGATACCTTTGTTGCCAAGTGTAGTTCTTCTAGTTACTTATCTGTGTGCAAATACTGTTAGTATTACTATTTCGGACATGTGAAATTGTTGTGACCTTGATCCTGTTTGGATAAATTCTAAAATCAGTTTATATGATGGTTATGGACAGATAACCAGAAAACATAATGCCTCCACCACTTAGTGGCAGAGGCATAAAAACAAAAAGCACTACACTTCAACTAACCATGAAACCGTGGCACCGTAACTGCCATGACAGAATTTTCTCTCAGCCAGCACACCCTTCCATACTTCAGGCTCAATTATCCAGGTGGGTGTATCCACATAAGATGCGTACACATTAGAAAAAGAAGAACTACAGTATCTCACAAAAGTGAGTACACCCCTCACATTTTTGTAAATATTTTATTATATCTTTTCATGGGACAACACTGACGAAATGACACTTTGCTACAATGTAAAGTAGTGAGTGTACAGTTTGTATAACAGTGTAAATTTGCTGTCCCCTCAAAATAACTCAACACACAGCCATTAATGTCTAAACTGCTGGCAACAAAAGTGAGTACACCCCTAAGTGAAAATGTCCAAATTGGGCCCAAAGTGTCAATATTTTGTGTGGCCACCATTATTTTCCAGCACTGCTGTTGGGCATAGAGTTCACCAGAGCTTCACATGTTGCCACTGGAGTCCTCTTCCACTCCTCCATGACGACATCACAGAGCTGGTGGATGTTAGAGACCTTGCGCTCCTCCACCTTCCGTTTGAAGATTCCCCACAGATGCTCAATATGGTTTAGGTCTGGAGACATGCTTGGCCAGTCCATCACCTTTACCCTCAGCTTCTTTAGCAAGGCAGTGGTTGTCTTGGAGGTGAGTTTGGGGTCGTTATCATGTTGGAATACTGCCCTGTGGCCCAGTTTCCGAAGGGAGGGGATCATGCGCTGCTTCAGTATGTCACAGTACATGTCACAGTACACTCCCCAGTGCCGGCAGCACTCATGCAGCCCCAGACCATGACACTGCCACCACCATGCTTGACTGTAGGCAAGACACACTTGTCTTTGTACTCCTCACCTGGTTGCCGCCACACACGCTTGACACCATCTGAACCAAATAAGTTTATCTTGGTCTCATCAGACCACAGGACATGGTTCCAGTAATCCATGTCCTTAGTCTGCTCGTCTTCAGCAAACTGTTTGCGGGCTTTCTTGTGCATCATCTTTAGAAGAGGCTTCCTTCTGAGACGACAGCCATGCAAACCAATTTGATGCAGTGTGCGGCGTATGGTCTGAGCACTGACAGGCTGACCCCCCACCCCTTCAACCTCTGCAGCAATGCTGGCAGCACTCGTACATCTATTCTGCAAAGCCAACCTCTGGATACGATGCCGAGCACGTGCACTCAATTTCTTTGGTCGACCATGGCGAGGCCTGTTCTGAGTGGAACCTGTCCTGTTAAACCGCTGTATGGTCTTGGCCACCGTGCTGCAGCTCAGTTTCAGGGTGTTGGCAATCTTCTTATAGCCTAGGACATCTATATGTAGAGCAACAATTCTTTTTTTCAGATCCTCAGAGAGTTCTTTGCCATGAGGTGCCATGTTGAACTTCCAGTGACCAGTATGAGAGAGTGTGAGAGCGATAACACCAAACTTAACACACCTGCTCCCCATTCACACCTGAGACCTTGTAACACTAACGAGTCACATGACACCGGGGAGGGAAAATGGCTAATTGGGCCCAATTTGGACATTTTCACTTAGGGGTGTACTCACTTTTGTTGCCAGCGGTTTAGACATTAATGGCTGTGTGTCGAGTTATTTTGAGGGGACAGTAAATTTACACTGTTATACAAACTGTACACTCACTACTTTACATTGTAGCAAAGTGTCATTTCTTCAGTCTTGTCCCATGAAAAGATAAAATATTTACACAAATGTGAGGGGTGTACTCACTTTTGTGACATACTGTATATGCCTTTAGGTTAAATAATAATACTGGAATAAGAACCAGCAACACAGTCAGACAAATAACGGCCATTTCTAGGATTTTTCCTGGTGAGACATTTTGGAAGACTTCTAAATACGTAATTTCTGAGTAAAAGCAATGTCTAGTATTGTTAAGAGCAGGACAGGCCATTAATATATGCTTAACAGTCTAATATGCTGGAGGTATTTGGTTATCTGGAAACCTAAATAATTGGCTAAAAAGTATAGCCAGATAGTTGGCTAGTTAAATGCATTAATACAGGGGAAAGGAATGAGTATACCGTCTGTGTGGATTCCCTCCTCCTTCTAAAAACTTGCTGGCAGGTTGATTGGCTATTGTAAATTGTGCCTAGGTGTGAATGAGGTGTGTATGGTGCCCTGCGATAGACTAGCATATCATCCAGATCATGACCCAGACCAGGATAACATGCTTACTGAAGATGAGCGAATTAATATTTAACTGCAAGGTGACATATTGTGTGTATTGTGCTAGCACACACGCCCAGAGCAATTCATTTTCTTTGGCTTTCCTTCAATTGCTCTGCTTCTCAATCTCCCTCTCTCTCTCTATTCTAACTACTTTATTGTGGTACAAAGGTGCTCAATGATTAGCCAGGCTCCTCTTGATTTCCCTGATGTACAGGAGAAAGGTTCATGCAGTGTCGCATAAATTAAGAGTGAATTATGAATAGCCCTTTACTGCCTGTGATTTTAGTAAACTTGCAAGCTGAACATCTTCAGCGGTTGCATACAAGAGTGTTGTATACTCTATCAGACAGATCATTTAATTCACTCCTGACAAGCAAGATTATTTTGTCCTATCGGCTGGTTCCTTCAATTTTAAGTATAATGTAAGCCAATGTTTTATTAGTGGAATGATAAGGGAGTACTAAAGAAATTCTCTATGTCTTAGTCAGTGCAGCTGGTCTCTCAATAGTGCTAACACAGGCACACATGGCATCATCTATGACTTTCTTAGGAAATTCACAGTCACACATATGGTTTCAAGAGTATTTTCCTTTTGTCAGAAGCAGCCTGTTTCTTTGGAAAATGTTGTGTACTTCATGTATTTCAATATGGCAGTCAATTCTGCTTTTAAATCTGCTTCACCTTATTGTGATGGAGTCCATAAGCCAGTACAGCTCCAGTTCCAGCTACCAGGCCAGTTAATGCATATCTGAACCTCGATCCTCTGAATCTGGAGTACTGCTGATCTTGATTACTTCTCCCTGAATGCAGAGCGAGAAATCCTGACCACACAGATACTGCGGGGATGCGGCTATTCAGCTGCCTGCAGAAATACAAGGAAGTGTGTGGCCTTTCAGTAAAACAAAGTGTTCGTTGAATGCTTTAATACACATCTTAGATTTTGCATGAAATTCAAGAATATCATCATTTTTATTGTACAAACTTGGAGAATACCAAGAAATAAATCAGTAAAGCCTTCTGGAATGCTAAACAATCATAAACCCAAATAACTGAGTAACTAAGCCATAATCTAATTTTTTAATGACAGGACATAGCCTTAGGCATACCTTGAAGCAATGGGAAATAAAACATGGGCAAAACTTTTGCAGTGTCTGAGGTGCTGCATTGCACTGGTGAGCTGGAAAAAAAAGAAAAAAATGTTTTAAAAAATGTTAATGACTTTAAATTATTTCTTTATTAAACAACACATTGCAGAGGCATCCAGGGTTGGTGTACTGCATAGTCTGGAGTCCCTGTGTAAGTTGTCATTATAGGACACTAATCTATTAGAGTAAGTTTATAAATTATTATAAACTATTTGACTTGCCTTGTAGGAACAACTGTCAGAGCTGCTGTTATAGAAATCAAATCCTAAAAAAACCTTCAGACCAATCAGAATGAGAGGTGAAAAGTGCTGTGGCATAAAACATATATAAAACTTCACAATGGGCCTCAACAATGTGTCACTATGGACAACCAGAATCACTTTTTAGGTCCATTTTTTGCCAAAGAATTTCTTTCATTTTGCTGCCCAGTGTAATAGGTACAGGTAAAACATGTAATAACACTTACAATAATCTCCTACATCTTGCTAAAATGCTCATCAATCACTGCAATGTTAAAATTTTGTAGCATAGATATATGCCCACTTTAAGAATATATACAATATAAAAAAAGCTGCAGAACTGTTAAACCATTTAACTCATTAAATTTGGCTGACCTACCACAGCAAGCCTTATCAGCACATACCAGCCTACTGCTCGCTAAAACTGTGGGAGTGGGAGGTGAAATTAAAAAAAAAAAAAAAAAAAGTACATAATCCAAAGCAATGCAAGACTAAATGGACTGAATACAAGCTGACAAGCAACGCCTGGTGTTTGTGTACAGCAATCTTAAATACTAATATTACACAACTAACTTGGAGAAAATACAAAACTACAAAATGCCAAAGGAATCTGCTGGTGTTCCTAAATGCAAACGAGTGAAAGATATTTTACGATGAAACATGTGTTGTTTCTTTTACACAGTCATGGTAAACAAACATTTGTTTGAACATGATAACGCAGAAAAGCTCCTTCAAGACTTTTGAGACAGGAGGCAGAAAAGGCACTTTCTTACGTCTCCACAGAAATGCACATTTCAGAAAGGACTGAGTCTTCAAAACAAACAGTGCAGAAGATGACGAAAGTACACCCTTGCCAGAATGTTCCAGAAATTTGCAAGCACACACAGTTCATTTGCTCGAAACCACCCCCCCCCCCCTTGTCTTTGACACTTGTCTTTGACACTTGTCTTTGTACTCCTCACCTGGTTGCCGCCACACACGCTTGACACCATCTGAACCAAATAAGTTTATCCTGGTCTCATCAGACCAGAGGACATGGTTCCAGTAATCCATGTCCTTAGTCTGCTTGTCTTCAGCAAACTGTTTGCAGGCTTTCTTGTGCATCATCTTTAGAAGAGGCTTCCTTCTGGGATGACAGCCATGATGCTGAGCACGTGCACTCATCTTCTTTGGTCGACCATGGCGAGGCCTGTTCTGAGTGGAACCTGTCCTGTTAAACCGCTGTATGGTCTTGGCCACCGTGCTGCAGCTCAGTTTCAGGGTGTTGGCAATCTTCTTATAACCTAGGACATCTATATGTAGAGCAACGATTCTTTTTTTTTTTTCAGATCCTCAGAGAGTTCTTTGCCATGAGGTGCCATGTTGAACTTCCAGTGACCAGTATGAGAGAGTGTGAGAGCGATAACACCAAACTTAACACACCTGCTCCCCATTCACACCTGAGACCTTTTAACACTAACGAGTCACATGACACCGGGGAGGGAAAATGGCTATTTGGGCCCAATTTGGACATTTTCACTTAGGGGTGTACTCACTTTTGTTGCCAGCGGTTTAGACATTAATGGCTGTGTGTTGAGTTATTTTGAGGGGACAGCAAATTTACACTGTTATACAAACTGTACACTCACTACTTTACATTGTAGCAAAGTGTCATTTCTTCAGTGTTGTCCCATGAAAAGATATAATAAAATATTTACAAAAATGTGAGGGGTGTACTCACTTTTGTGAGATACTCTATGTATATACAGTGGCGGGAAAAAGTATTTGATCCCCTGCTGATTTTGTACGTTTGCCCACTGAAAAAGAAATGATCAGTCTATAATTTTAATGGTAGGTGTATTTTAACAGTGAGAGACAGAATAACAACAAAAAAAATCCAGAAAAACGCATTTCAAAAAAGTTATAAATTGATTTGCATTTTAATGAGGGAAATAA
Source organism: Cranoglanis bouderius (assembly GCA_023630585.1). Classification (NCBI taxonomy): domain Eukaryota; kingdom Metazoa; phylum Chordata; class Actinopteri; order Siluriformes; family Cranoglanididae; genus Cranoglanis; species Cranoglanis bouderius. Next base: position 10,720,322 of record CM042572.1, read on the forward strand.
GTATTTGACCCCTTCGACTTAGTACTTGGTGGCAAAACCCTTGTTGGCAATCACAGAGGTCAGACGTTTCTTGTAGTTGGCCACCAGGTTTGCACACATCTCAGGAGGGATTTTGTCCCTCTCCTCTTTGCAGATCCTCTCCAAGTCATTAAGGTCATTTTCAATGCCCTGGCTGAGGGAAGGAGGTTCTCACCCAAGATTTGACGGTACATGGCCCCGTCCATCATCCCTTTGATGCAGTGCAGTTGTCTTGTCCCCTTAGCAGAAAAACACCCCCAAAGCATAATGTTCCCACCTCCATGTTTGACGGTGGGGATGGTGTTATGACTTGGGGTCATAGGCAGCATTCCTCCTCCTCCAAACACGGCGAGTTGAGTTGATGCCGAAGAGGTCTGACCACATCTGACCACAACACTTTCACTCAGTTCTCCACTGAATCATTCAGGCAAACTTCAGACGGGCCTGTACATGTGCTTTCTTGATCAGGGGGACCTTGCGGGCACTGCAGGATTTCAGTCCTTCACGGCGTAGTGTGTTACCAATTGTTTTCTTGGTGACTATGGTCTCAGCTGCCTTGAGATCATTAACAAGATCCTCCCGTGTAGTTCTGGGCTTATTCCTCACTGTTCTCATGATCATTGAAACTCCATGAGGTGAGATCTTGCATGGAGCCCCAGACCGAGGGAGACAGTTTCATCCATTTGTGAATAATCGCACCAACTGTTGTCACCTTCTCACCAAGCTGCTTGGTGATGGTCTTGTAGCCCATTCCAGCCTTGTGTAGGTCTACAATCTTGTCCCTGACATCCTTGGACAGCTCTTTAGTCTTGGCCATGGTGGAGAGTTTGGAATCTGATTGATTGACTGCTTCTGTGGACAGGTGTCTTTTTACAGGTAACAAGCTGAGATTAGGAGCACTCCCTTTAAGAGAGTGATCCTAATCTCAGCTCGTTACCTGCGTAAAAGACACCTGGAACCAGAAATATTGCTGATTGATAGGGGATCAAATACTTATTTCCCTCATTAAAATGCAAATCAATTTATAACTTTTTTGAAATGTGTTTTTCTGGATTTTTTTGTTGTTATTCTGTCTCTCACTGTTAAAATACACCTACCATTAAAATCATAGACTGATCATTTCTTTGTCAGTGGGCAAATGTACAAAATCAGCAGGGGATCAAATACTTTTCCCCCCCTACTTTTTTATATATATATATATATATATATATATATATATATATATATATATATATATATATATATATAAAAACACACACACACACACACACACAAACAGTGTCCTAGTACACCACCCAAGGACGCGCTGCAAATTTGTTTTAGTGTTGTAATGCTACAGATTTTAAAGCAATGAATTCCTGCATTCAAAGTCCAAATCCTGTCCTAGCTGGTATACTAGACAGTATGCCAAAACTGAATTGTATGTGCCAGGTTTTATTGTTTTGAACAGGAAAAATAAAGATTTAAGGTGCATATTCATCTTTTTTTTTTTTTTTAAACAACTCCCCTATTGTAGAAGCCAAATATTTCATAACATGCTGTTCACTCATAGAAGAAGAAAAAAAACAAAACAAAAAAAAAAACAAAAAAAAAAAAGGCATTTAGACGAATCATACTGGTTTCACTTGCTGAACTAAACAAGAATTAATTACGCCTACATGTACTTCTGTACTAGATAGTGTACACTTAGGTTTCGCGCAGCCTTACATTTAATACCATAATATATAAAATAACCTAAAGGACAAAGCAATGTCATCTATAGATAACTACATATAAGCAAAATATACTTAAACTTCGCTCTGTGGAAGAGGGAAGGGGTTGTTGTTGTTATGGAAACTATGCGCTTCTGTACATGGTGTTCTGTTTACTACACATACGCTTCAGTACGTAAGTGTGCAGATTGGATGTGCGTACTATCTGAGCATACTATACAGTACAGTATCGAAAATACACATGGCGACAGCTGCCTTAAGCACAGTTTAATTGCTAGTTTCGAAGAATTTAGAAATAAGCAAAGAATTAAACACTGACACCGTTTTAGACTGAATCAAAGTGAAACTGCAGTGAAACAACACGAACAATTCGCACTAAAATGCTTGACAAATTGCGGTGTAGCTAGCATAGTACTGCTCATAACCAGACTTTCAAGTTTACTTGAGGACGATGAAAATTAGACGAAATATTACACAAATAAACTGAACATAATAAGCAAGAGCACTCCAAAGAACGTCACTTACCCGTGATGTAGTTGCCTCAAGTTGTTCAGAACGTGAGCAGGCACACAGCCGATGAGGTACACAGCTCCTTCAGTTTAACTACTGAACACCGAGCGTGTGGACCAGCAGCCAGTCCTCCAATCAGCACCTAAACCAGATTATCGCTTTGCCAGCTACGCCACGCCCCTACAGGCCGCTGGGATTGGCCCAGAAGTCGCTGTACTAACCCTACACGGCGTGACAAAAATGTCCAGCTGAGCTGTTGTGAAGATTTTAGATTTATTTATTTATTTATTCATTTTAAAAAAAATAAAATAAAAAATTAACTAAATTTTAAGGAATTGAAACCCTTAAGAACTGAAAGCGACGAAAGGAAACGTTTGCAGATTTGCAAGGATAGAAAATGTAAAAATTCCTGAAAAATCTGTTACATTAATATTCATTCAGAGCCACACAGCTTGTTTTGGACTGGAATGAAAATTAACCTTCAGTTTAGCCTTTTTTTTTTTTTTCATAAAAAGATCTCTCAGTACATTATTAATTAAGTAATAAAATAATAAAGAACCACAATGAAACAAATAAATAATGAAAAGTTACATTAAATACAGGTGCATCTCAATAAATTAGAATGTCGTGGAAAAGTTCGTTTATTTCAGTAATTCAACTCAAATTGTGAAACTCGTGTATTAAATAAATTCAATGCACACAGACTGAAGTAGTTTAAGTCTTTGGTTCTTTTAATTGTGATGATTTTGGCTCACATTTAACAAAAACCCACCAATTCACTATCTCAACAAATTAGAATACTTCATAAGACCAATAAAAAAAACATTTTTAGTGAATTGTTGGTCTTCTGGAAAGTATGTTCATTTACTGTACATGTATTCAATACTTGGTAGGGGCTCCTTTTGCTTTAATTACTGCCTCAATTAGGCGTGGCATGGAGGTGATCAGTTTGTGGCACTGCTGAGGTGGTATGGAAGCCCAGGTTTCTTTGACAGTGGCCTTCAGCTCATCTGCATTTTTTGGTCTCTTGTTTCTCATTTTCCTCTTGACAATACCCCATAGATTCTCTATGGGGTTCAGGTGTGGTGAGTTTGCTGGCCAGTCAAGCACACCAACACCATGGTCATTTAACCAACTTTTGGTGCTTTTGGCAGTGTGGGCAGGTGCCAAATCCTGCTGGAAAATGAAATCAGCATCTTCAAAAAGCTGGTCAGCAGAAGGAAGCATGAAGTGATCCAAAATTTCTTGGTAAACAGGTGCAGTGACTTTGGTTTTCAAAAAACACAGTGGACCAACACCAGCAGATGACATTGCACCCCAAATCATCACAGACTGTGGAAACTTAACACTGGACTTCAAGCAACTTGGGCTATGAGCTTCTCCACCCTTCCTCTAGACTCTAGGACCTTGGTTTCCAAATGAAATACAAAACTTGCTCTCACCTGAAAAGAGGACTTTGGACCACTGGGCAACAGTCCAGTTCTTCTTCTCCTTAGCCCAGGTAAGACGCCTCTGACGTTGTCTGTGGTTCAGGAGTGGCTTAACAAGAGGAATACAACAACTGTAGCCAAATTCCTTGACACATCTGTGTGTGGTGGCTCTTGATGCCTTGACCCCAGCCTCAGTCCATTCCTTGTGAAGTTCACTCAAATTCTTGAATCGATTTTGCTTGACAATCCTCATAAGGCTGCGGTTCTCTCGGTTGGTTGTGCATCTTTTTCTTCCACAATTTTTCCTTCCACTCAACTTTCTGTTAACATGCTTGGATACAGCACTCTGTGAACAGCCAGCTTCTTTGGCAATGAATGTTTGTGGCTTACCTAGTGAACCAAACTGAGAGACCATTTTGAAGGCTCAGGAAACCTTTGCGAGTGTTTTGAGTTGATTAGCTGATTGGCATGTCACCATATTCTAATTTGTTGAGATAGTGAATTGGTGGGTTTTTGTTAAATGTGAGCCAAAATCATCACAATTAAAAGAACCAAAGACTTAAACTACTTCAGTCTGTGTGCATTGAATTTATTTAATACACGAGTTTCACAATTTGAGTTGAATTACTGAAATAAATGAACTTTTCCACGACATTCTAATTTATTGAGATGCACCTGTAAGCAGTGAAAACTACTGACACAAATTATTAAATTATCTTATAATCTAATTTCAGATAGGAAATGGAAACCTTATCAGAGGAAATCATTGTGTTTGCATGAATGACTCTGACTTCCACATGACGCAAATGCTGTAGCACTATAATAACCTACGCTACAACCAATATCACCATCCATGACTACCACAGACTGCCCACAGTCATAACCTTTTTTAAACACACACTTTGTTCTTGGGAATCTTCTGGCTCTTTGCTCAATTGCTCAACACTGCAGCCACCCCAGATCTCTCCTAAATCTCTTAACCAATCACAGAGCTCTCTTTATTTTGATGGCTGAACAGGTTTTTGGGGCATATTTCACAATACTCTTTTCCATAGCTTATGTTATGTATGGAAATAAAATATTGTGAAAAAGCTAAAATACAAACAGTGGACTTTTGGTACTTTGGGGGTGTTTTGTGGCTGGTGGCTCAGGGGCTCTTTTGAAGATTCGTAGCATCTTCAGTTCTGCCAAGTACCAAGTACCTGGTTGTCTCTGCCACAGAAAGAAACCAATGGTGTGCTAAGAACCAGACATCAAACAGGGCAGCCAAGGAAAACAACAGCAGTTGATGACAGAATCTTTGTGAGACTTTTGAAGATAACCCCCAAGATAACAGTCGGTGACATCACTAACAACCTTCACAGGGCAGGGGTGAAGGTGTCACAATCCATCATTCAAAGAAGACTTCAAGAGCAGAAATATAGAGGCCATACCACAAGATGCAATCCACTCATCAGCAGTAAGAATCAGAAAGCCAGATTGGAATTTGCAAAAAGAAATAAAGAGATGAGCCACAAAAGTTCTGGGACAAAGATTAACCTTACCAAAGTGATGGAAAGACCAAAGTGTGGAGAAAGAAAGAATCTGCTCATGATCCAAAACATACAAGCTGTCAGTCAAGGGCTCACCAGTCAAGCACTGTAGAAGTAGTGACATGGCTTGGGCTTGCATCGCTGCTTCTGAAACAGGCTCATTAATCCTTATTGAAGATGTAACTCATGATGTTAGCAGAATGAATTCAGAAGTCTACAGAGATATTCTGCCAATTTATAAAGAAATGCATCCGATCTAATTGGGAGGAACTTCACCATGCAGCAAAACAATGACTCAAAACACACTGCCAACACAACAAAGAAATTCATCATGGGGAAAGAAGAGAAGAAAAGTCTGGCCAAGTCAATCACTAGACCTTAGCCCAATTGAGCATGTATTTCATCTCCTGAAGAGGATATTGAAGGGGAAAAAAAAAAAAAAAAACTTAAAGAAGCTGCAGTACAAGCCTGGAAAAGCATCACAAAAGAAGAACGCAGTGGGTTGCTGGCTTGATGCAGTTGTTGCAAGCGAGAGATATGCAACTAAATGTTCCAATACTTTTGCTCACCCCAAAATTACGTGGTCTGCCAGCGAAGGTGTCATGTTCTGGCAAGTTGTTTAACACATCTAGATGTAAATATCATGAAATGAATGCAGAAATTCTGATCTTTTATCTCATTCATCTTTTGATCTCAAACCCAAATGTATAGTCAGTGTATAGAAAAAACAAAACCATTGGCCTTGCTGTTCCAATACTTTCCTAGCGTTTTTTATTTATTTAATGTTCTTTTAATGCCATGCCAGCATCAGTGGCTATTTTCATGGCAAGATCAAGGTAAGTAAAGCAGGACACTCCAGTAATTCTTACAGCATTACAATGATAAAATCTTACAACATTTCAGCAGTGTCAACAACAGCAGCTATATGAGGTCCTTCACTTTAATATTCGATAAGAACTCCAGGATTTTTCCTGGTGAGACATTTTGGAAGGCTTCTTAATACGTATTTTCTGAGTAAAAGCGTTGTCTAGTATTGTTAAGAGCAGGACAGTCCATTAGTATATGTTTAACAGTCATTCTTGTTTTACAAGAATCACATGTTGGAGGTTCTTCACCGTTCAGTAGGGAAGCATGTGTAAGTCTTGAGCGTCCAATACGGCATCTTGTGTATATGGTCTCTTTCCGAGGGGAACGTATATATTACAGGCTATTACATAATTTGTGACTTTCATTGAATTAAAAAATCATGTGCTTTTGGTACATTATTATTCCTTCAATCTTAGCTAATGAAGGTATAATGCTAGTATCTAGCAGTTCTAAAAAGCCAATGAGCCTAAAATTGATTTGCAGTGAGATTTGTAGTGTCTACAGTAATTCACTAAGACAAATACACACAAGCTAAATCCTATGTAATTTGATAGAAGACGTCAGTAACAACTGCCATGTAGTTTACACTGTTTAAAGACTGTTTAAAATTTAAAAGAACGATTGCCCTGAAGTGTGTTTCACACAAGCCAGCAAAAGGCATTAGCTATGGTAAGTAAACAGATAATACTAGGAAAACTGAAACAGCCATTCTTTATGTAGTGCAACTGTGCATTGGCAAGACCTGATTGCCGTTTGTGCCCCTGTATCTGAGATAAGTCTTATTTATGAGCCACTAAATACTTTATGGCCATCTCTAATTCACTGTTTGCTTATGATAAAGTGGAAGACGTCAATGATAAATGCACAATTTCTGATAACTATTACATATTGCCTCATTAATATAAATGGAGTGATTTTAATAAATGTAAGAAATGTGAACAATGCCAGTGGATCTTTTCATTTTGTTAAACCCTTTTTAATATTCAAGCAGCCAAAGTAAACTAAAAGAATATTATAAGCACTTTAAGTAGTTTCTGTTTAGAGATAACACAGTCACACTGTCTATCTAGAAACCACCCAGAACTATTCATGTTTACTTTACAGCCTGTCTGTCAGCAGTTACATTTCTGATAAAAACTGGAAGGTTGTAATTGTAGTTACAGAAATACACTTCTCAGATCTGGTCTAGGACAGGATTCTGCTTTACTCCACCTTAGAAAAGAGCACCTATTAAATTAACGCAACACAAAGGTGTTTGGCATGCAGTTTATATTCATGCAATGGTGGTTAAATACATTTTAGCCAGGTTAGAATAGTAACTTCAGCACAAAAATAATGTAAAATTGGAGATACTTGTAGATGGATCCAAGTCCAATCCAAAATGCAGAACTTTTTCAGCTCTTCATATTCTTACATTCCCTTTTCAGACAGCCAGGTTTTTGGCAGAAATAAGAGCTGAGATAAATAGCAGAATGCATGATGCTATAAATATTCACAAGAACCTCTGACCTATGACCCACAAAACATCAGTGATCCACCACCACTACATCTAGCAACCGCCAGAATAATTGAGGACCGTAAAGGAGAGGAAAAGAATTGTACAATTTAGTTGATTCTTGTGGTTGTCAAGTTTCAAAATCAACTGTTGAACTATTAATGAAAGCCATTCCTGAGAGCTTCTTAACAAAATGCAAAGTCCTTCAGCAAGTGTCAGTAGAACTACAATTGGCATCATGGGTTGTGGTCATAGGAGACAAAAAATTTGGTCATGCACACCTTCAACGTGTTTGGTGACAAAAGCTGATATCCAAAGTAAAATCTGGAGGTTTATCATTGATGCTTTGGGGATGTTTTGTGGCTGGTGGTCCAGGGGTTCTTGTGAAGATTCATGAGATCACTAATTTTACATACAAGGATATTTCAGCCCAAAACCTGGTTACCTGTGCCAGGAGGTTCAGACTTGGCCATAGATAGAGATTTCAACAAGATGACGTGTCAAACATGCTTCCAAATCAACAGAGAAATGGTTAAAGAAACTATTCGGCCATTTAAAGATGTTTACCCATGTGAAGTGAAGGGCCTGCTGTGTGAATGAGATTATTATGACACTGAAAGCTACCCTTATCGCCCAGTATCTGCTATTAATCTACCACTGTTCAGTTTTTATGGTCTCGTCTGAAGGAATGATCCGACCTCGGCAGGATGATAAGCTACTTCCTTAGGTTTAAAGCCTTCATAATGTATAACCTCACCCTGATCTGTATAGCTGTGACTACTGTTCTACTGTAATGTGTATAATACAGTTTAAAAGTCTGAATAGGCCGGATAAATCTCCATAATCAAAACTGTTTTGGCAGTTAGGGTGGAGCAGTTAAACTGAAAATTGCTTTCTCTTAGACGTTTCAGGGAACACACTGCACCTAGAAACAATTATTTCAGTTTTCCTCATCACAGTGTACCTTCGGACCAGAATATATTTTCTCCCTTATTGGAAGTTTAAGCACGGTTGTACACCTACATTGTAGCCAGAGGTGGACAAAGTACACAACCCCATTATTCGAGTGAAAGTACAGATACCACTGGTCAAATATTACTCCATTACAAGTGAACATTGTAAAGACAGGTTTTTTTTTTTTTTTACTTAAGAAAAAGTACAGAAGTACTTGCTTTTAAAAGTACTTAAGTATCAAAAGTAATTTCCTTTTTTATGTTAATGCATTGTTTTATTATTGTTGCATTGTTGTATGTAATACTTACAATACCTTATGCCTCTGAATACACTGACTAACTTGTAGTATCTGTGGAATAAAGAGCTTTTAGAATGTTACAAAACCTATAGAAATGATAGCTGCTCTCTCTGGCTCAGCGGCAGCACCAACCCAGATTTGAATGTTCCCGTGTGATTTTTGTCAGAGGTTTAATAGACAGGTGAATCATTAGTAAAGTACAGTACTCAAGTAAATGTACTTCGTTACTGTCCACCTCTGCTTGTAGCTACACTAATTTGCCATTTGGTTGTGTGGTGCTGGTAGGAATGTATCAGGTACTGCAATTTCCCTCGGGATTAATAAAGTAACCATCCATCCTATGATATGTCCACAGTTAACAATGGGCCCGCATTGATTTGACCCAATTTTATATATACTGTTTAATCATGTCAATGCCATGATTAATAAAAACAACCACGGAAAGACAAGTCTGGAAACTCCCTTATCAGTCATGGTTTGTTAAGGCACTCACTGTGATATCAGTTCAGCAAAGGCTAATACTGCAGTAATGATAAATATTATTGACATCCGGGATGCCTTAAAAGTTCTTTTGTTCTGTAGGTTTAAATTTTCTCTTTCAAATAGGCAAATGAACACACAGGAAAGGTTAGCCATGGCTTCTCATATGCAAATGACTGTATTTTAAAATTGTAACTTGTCATTCATGTTCCTGAAGGAAAAAGGACTGTGTAAAGATTACATCAAGGTCTAAAACCTAATTCAAATAGCAACAATTGTACCAACATCAAAAGCAAACAAACATTAATAAAGATTTATGTTAGTTCTCCAAACAGATGTGTCTGTATTGGCTACATGTCGGATATTGGCTATATTGTATGTTGGTGCAGTTTTAAGGTACTATAATATGAAAATTATGAACTGAAACTTTAGTCCAAATCCTCTGTTATGGCTCTAAAGGGCCTTCTCACACTAAGTGTTTGAGAGCCCTTATAACCTTTCTAGAGTTAGAACAGTTGTCTGCAGGACAATCTACTGAGGCAGCAGTCCATTCTCCTGCTCAGACATGCAGTGCACAAGTCCTGAGCTGACTGATCAGCTGCAGGTTTGAGAATCACTGCTGGTTCATCTTGGCTGTCTCGGCTTTGATGAGAGAGATCAGCTCCTGGTTTATGAGGAACACAAAGCGAAGCCCTGCAATCTGGACAAAAGAAAGACACACTCAGTATCACAATATTTGAAGAGGCTATCAATTGACACAAAAAAGTAAAACAGCATGGAACGGTGTGTAACTATACCGTCTACCATTTTCATTTCAGTGTTTACACAAACAATTAGGGAAACACTCCGACAACCCATAAAAATATTAACAAACAAAGAATTATGTGCTAATATCCAAACAGCTCCTTCTTGCTGTATAGTTTGAATTTGACACAGAGATACCGTTGGTTGTTATCAGGGTCTCTGTGACTGTTCATAATCTTTCTAGAAAAGACATGCAGTTGGTCAGTGTTTTAGAAGTATAGGCAATATCTGCCATTAAAAAAAACAAAAACAAAACTATTGTAACCATACCCTCAGCATCTTTGAGACACTTTATAATATACAGTGCACTTTTTATAAATATAACATTATAATTATTGATTTATACTACCTATGATGCTACCTAGTGATTCTGAAATGTTAAAAGTCATGAGACCGCGCTTTAAAAAGTTGAAGTAAATAAACAAGCCTTTTTATATAGCATTTTGCTGGTCATGCAGTTTGTATGCTAACTGATTACAAGACCTTCAGCTTCTGCTGAAGCAGCAAAATTGCGAGAGTATGAATGATTACTCACCACTGTTGGAATACGAAAATGCTTGATTGATTTTTCAGCATGTGATGCCATGAATGTTTTTCAATACAACAATTAGCCAGAAAAGTGTACGAGATGAATAGCTGAGACTAATAATTGCACTGCTTTAAAAGCAGCTGTAGCCAAACTTAAGTGAGCATATGTAGACTTTACGTGTAGAGGTTCGCAGAGGTAAAATTTTGCTGAAAATGAGCTGATCTTACTTAAAAAGTACATGAAAAGAAAAAAAGATCCTTGCATTTCACAACACTATGAGCAGTGTTCACAACCATTCATGTCTACTCACCTCCAGCACAGAGTTGTTGTTAAGTTTCCATTTGTTACCAGTCAGGACTGGTCTGCCATCTATATAGATCGGTCTACGGCCCTCGTTCACAATGAAGAAATCGCCGTTGTTTTTGAGCTTGATGATCCCTACAGTCCACATAAAACACCATCACAAAATTTAGATCAACAAATTATCTTCAAAAGGCCATAATATTCAATGTCAAGAAAAATTAGGCAAGAATTCAAACGTAGGTAAAAAAGAACTGATACTACATCATAGCAGGATCTTTTATTTCAGTTCAGTACCCTGCTGTCTAGAGATTTTCCATGCAGGTCCCTCTAAAGACAGATCCACATCTATCTGTTTGTCCTTGGTGGCACGGCCAAGGGTGATCTAAGAGGAGACAGACAATTTTTTTTCAGTGGTTATAGAACCAATAATGCAAAATCTATTATTCAAGCTAAATCCATAGGGGGAAAAGGATATCATGCAAAATAGGTTAAGTCAAGGGAAAATTCGTAGAAAAATTTAATAGAAAATGAATTACACGAAAAGAGAAAAAAAACTACATAATAACAGATGGAAAGGAGAGTGTCAAACTCACCTCTCTGGACCTCATAAGGTATCGGACCATGCGTCCTCTTAGTGCAGCCAACGTCTGGTTATCAAAATCCGGTGAGTTCATGCCTGCATACAAATGACAGAAATTGGATAATAATGCAAGGGTGACAGTAAGAAGATGCAGTATGGATTTCCAAAGGTCGCATGAAGTAACAATACAACCTGGCATGTTGAAATGTCACGATTATATATTTTGTAGCTTAACACTGCTGTTAATGTGTGACTGACCAGTGATGCTGTCCACCAAGACCTGCCAGCGTGGAAGCTCCTGCTCCAACTGCCTTATCTCCCTCTTCTGGTGCCGATCTGCAACCATCAACTCTATACAGAGAGCAGTGATTGCAGAATTAATAAGAGTCATGGACAAACGGAAATGGGCTGGAAGAGCAAAAATAAGTAAGCAAGATTGATGAGAGAGCATGAATGGTGTGATATCAACTCACCATGCTCCAGTACTTCATCTCTGCTGTCCCTAATATGAACACATCCAGTCAGTATAACAATGTAAAAAAAAAAATAAAAAAATAGAAACTAAAGACTTATTTAAAGTGCATTTGAGCTGAAAATAAGCTAAACTATTTTATTTCTAAACATTGCAGAAACACTATTATTATTATTATTATTATTATTATTATTATTATCATTAAAGTGGCACTATTGGAAAGCTCTAGTTCTCTAGTTCAAGGGCACATTTAAATGTGTTCAACAGCTTAGAAATATTTGTATGCACTGAGTGTGATGCGTGTTATTACTTCAGCTTGGAATCGTCGACCATCTGCTCAGCATCTGAGAAGTTAAGAACCTGATCTGCTTTGGGCAGAGGCTGAACTGTAAAAAAAGATCTGGAATCAGTCTGAGTGTCATGGGTTAAAGGAGTTTTTTAGGTGCAGGAATTTATTGCATGCTCACCACTTTGGTCATCCAGTAAGTAGTACTGTTTGAGCAGCTGCCAGTGTACCAGTAAACTCTTAGCAGTGCGTGATGGGTAGAAAATGTTGGGGTGCTTATTCAGCAAGTCCTGGAAAACCTCCAGTTTTGGCTGACTGTTCTGCATAGCAACACACAGAAATCAAAAAAATGATTGAACAAATCATAAACATGCACAGAAAAGGTGTGCAAATGACAACATGGATCAACCTCGAAGAGATGGAGGTAATATAGAAAAAAATCAATAAAATATCACAAAATTCTGCAAATGTATAGAGCCGGTTTGGCAATTCAGTATGGAAATACAAAATGTGAATCAATACACTGTAAACATACTCCATGTTCCTCACCCACATCACTAAACAAACACAAATAATGATTTACAATTATGCATTGCCATTTCAGCAACAAGGTTACATCATATTTGTCAAATGTGCACAAAACAAAAGCCCAGGCATCCTGTCAAGCAGACAAGGAGACTGTGCACAGGGTTATCATTTTTTTAATTAATCATTGCCCAGGGGACAAGCTATTCTTTTGGTTGCTATATGTTAGTAACCAGCATTGGGGTTTTCATCCGTCCTGAGACCAAAATCCTTAAAATCTGATATAATCTGATTTAATTTCATATATCTGCAGCTAAGCTCCAGAATCCCACCACCTGCTGGAGTGTATTTCTGGGCTATAAGTGTTTGATCTGTAGTAGGTTCAGCAGGCTGTTGATATAACCAGAGAAAGATAAACCCTAATTATTATTGACTGTTGCAAAACAAACATTTTCTTTTGCTCTGCATGTTTAATACACTTTAGGGTGATGTGACACACTTTGATGCTGTAACTAGAACTCCATTCAAAGGAATTCATATACTCCTTTGTTTGCCTTACTCTGAATTAATGCAATTACATTACTTTAGCTACCAAATTTTTAACCTAGTCAATTAGATTCCTAGAGAACCACATGGGCAAGCATATTAGAGCTTTCACCTGATTGGTGGGCTAGTTAATGAGTTTATAAATAAACAACAGTAGTCTGTATAAACCTACATTAGTGGTGGTTATATGCCCACTACCATTGGTAAATAGAGATTTACAAGCAAAATGTGTTTCATATTTATAGGTTTAGTGTTCAATTTGTGTACTAAATCTTCTTAACACATTTGAACATTGGCAATACTCAGCCTCTACAGGAAACTCAGTGTAATGCTGTTGGTTTGCATACTTGCTTGTTGTCTAATTTCTATTCTAATGTCTGATTTTTTTTTTTTTTTTGCCAAGTGAGCATGTTCTCAGGGAAAAAACTTGACTCACAGAGCTAATCTTGGCGAGCAGAGCCTCCTCGACCTGGCTGAACAGAGCTTTGCTCTGAATGGCGGCGATGGCCTCAGGGTGGAGCTGCCTCATGGCCTGCCACGCAAGCCTACAGACATTATCACACACACACAAATAAGCAAAGATACATTTATCATGGTAGAAATTAAGAGGGACAAGAATGTTGCACACTGACTGCAGTTCAAATTCTCTGCCTACAGGAAGATATGAAAACATTTTTGTCTGCAATCTGTAACGGGTGGAATAAATAAGTCCACGTCGAAAGATGTTTTTCACTGCACTTACTTGGATATGACAGGGTCATAGAGCAGAGCATACCACCGCTCCTGAATCTCTCTCAGTGTGAACCGGCAGCTGAACTTCACTCCCAAATGAACTGAGGTGAGATCTGTAGTCTGAAGAACAACACACATGCAGTATATGGTATATGTGCACTTAGTGAGCTTTTTATCAAATTTTTTGTCATTAAGAAAAAGTCTACTAAGATTATACATTCTTTTTCTACTCACTCACATTTATTAAGTCCCATCTATATACAAAATCCATCTATACACATAATAAAGTGCTAATTAGACACCTTAACTAGCTAGCAAATATTAATAACATGAGAAACACACAAAGGCATGAATTTCTGTTTTAGCATTTCATCTTACTGTTACACTGAAATGTGGGTAATTATGTTTAGTTTGGTTAAGTTTAGTTGCTTAGTTTTGTGTTTTTCTTTTCTCACTGCACATTCAAACACACAAACCATACAAAAATAGAAACAACAAAACTTTGAGTTCTACATTTTGAGAGACGGCTGTGAACAGTCACAGTCAAAGTGACTGCATCAATATTACAGCATGGAATGTGGTTATACGATTATTAAGTCCAACAGGAAAAAGTGGCCTGATGGGCGCTTTAGATAATCAGCTCATATCCTCCAAGATTAAATCAGTGTCCTCATCGCTGTCCGCCTTCATTTCCTCCATGTTCCAACAACAAAGAATATTTTTTAAAAATGCCAATATGCAAAATGTATGAGTGTATCATTAGCACCATGAGCTCCTGTTAGTACTAATATTTTTCAGGTACCAAAAAACATCCACTAAGAACTTTTACAGGGTTCGTACAGATGCTTCCTAATGAAATTCCAGGCCTTTCAAGGACTTTTCAAGCACTATTTTTTTGTTTTCAAGGACTATACAAGAGATTCAAAAATATTCTCTATTTCATCTTTTTAAATTCAAATATATATTATACATATATAAATAAAAAATAATAATAATAAATAATAATAATTAAAATAAATAAATAAAACAACAACAACAACAAATTTTATATGGCACCTTTTCCAGCCATGCTGGACTAAATTTGTATTTCACAGGCACTGCTTTGTCTTCACCATAACATCAATATACTCCAGGTGAGTGACAGGAGCACTGTTGCCAACAACTTTCAATGGAAAGTCGCTAACCGTTGCTAGATGATGTCATGCGCTAATTAGCATATTCATTACATTGTATTTGCATTCTGCCTAGTGTCTGCCCTTTACATCTGTTTGCTTCTGTCCTACTCTCTGTGCTCACATACTGTATTTCAATACAGCCGAATTCACAATAAAGCTGTTCTCATTTACATATTTTTCTGTTTCTGTTGTCAGACAACAATATGAGTATGAAATAGTGACTGAAATAGTGACTTGTGACTTTGCAGACAAAAGAGCGAAATGGAAATCTAAAACCAGCTCAACACTGGCGCCATCGTCTTATGTCTGCTCTCACTGCAGAGACTGTCATTCCAGAGTTGGTTTACTGAGTCACTCTAGGAAATGTACCTCTAACAGTTGTGCTTCACCATCGTCTTCCTAGACATACGGATGCCGAGATCATGATTTTTAAACGTTAATTATTTTGTTTATTCGGTGTAATAAAATAGGTTAACATGCTTTAATGTTCAAAAAACGCATCATTTGTCAAATAATGTACATTACTGCAGTGCCTCTATTCCCAGGCTGCCTGAAACACTCCGATTTCTCCAAAGCCCCTCCTTCCGAAAAGCCCAGTGTGCTCTGATTGGGCAGCGGACCCGTTGCGCTGTGATTGGCCGAAAGCCTCACAAGTGTGTCACAAATGTAATGCCCCTTCGGTTAGCTTTAGCCTCCAAAGCTAAAGCAATTATAAGCTCCTAAGCAACATATCGCTGGTTTTACCGTATCAGTTCAGTCAGACTCAGAAAATGCGGGTGATCAAGCAGAAGCAAATTTGCAAGCACGACGTTTCACAGCGGTAAGTTTTTATTTAATAACTCTCTTAGATGCGATTGTGTGTAGCCTGCCTTGTACTCTCCCAGGTTCAGGAAGCTGTCCTCCGTAAAATGCGCTGTGCATAAGCAAACGTTCGGGTTGTACTGCTCAGGAACAGCGTTATAAATAAACAGTAACCACTGATTTCGTCCGTTTTTGGAAGGCTAAGCAAAGAGGTTTTGCTTTCGCGCCGAAACACACAGCATCTCCACGACATGGCGCCTGAATTCAGTGAAGCCTCGCCTTCTTTCTTTGCGCCTGCCTTTGGGCGGGATTATGCTGATGGAGCACTTTGTGACGTAGAGAAATTACGGAAGTAAATCTGGACTTCGAACGACGCGTTTCGGGCAGGTCTGGAGCAGTGCTCTCTATTAGATAAAATAAATCCCTTTGGGGGAGACTGTGAGCTTTGGGACTCTGCAGAGCTTATACATGCACAAACAGAAATATTACACACCCAGGCAAAAGGAAAAAATTAAAAATCATGATATGACCCCTTTAAAGTTATTTAGCAATTTCATATTTATTGACTTTTTATAATTCAAGTACTTTTTAAGCACCACTAGATAAAGTATGGCTAAAGTACTTACATTTCAAAAAGCCAAATTCAGGCACTTTAAACACCTTGTTTATGAACCCTGCTTTTAGGACTGGACTGATAACTAATGGTAAAGAGCAAAGTTTCAGCTGCAAATGTGGAGTTGGAATCCCTTAGTGTATTATTATTATTATTATTATTATTATAGATTTGGTACTGAATTTCTCACCGGTCAGAGAAGAATCTGGGAAAGTGTTATCCAGTTACTTCAATTTTCCTTGGTCATTTATTGCTCTTATTATTTAATATTAATGTAAACTAGTTATTAGTATTATTGCATTTTGTGAGCTCAGTGACTGTCATTGATTTGAATAGTAGCTTTTAATGACCTAGACTTACGAAACCATTAACAAAAAAAAAAATAATAATAATAACCCCCTCAATCAAGCTACAAAGACAGACAACAATAACGTCTGAACTAGATGTTGACATGAGGTGTTTCTGACCTGCAGCACTGCATTAATGAGAAGTAGGTCGTCAGTGGGCTTCCAGCGTCCCAGGTCTTTAGTGATCTGAAGAGGCTGCTTGCTCTTCTTCACTCGTTTGGTGATTGGGGACGGCGTGATCACCATGGTGAGAGGAGGAGTTAAAGATGTGCTGGATTTGGACACCTGATAAATGCACACAAACATATGTTTGTTTTTTTTAACGGTGGTTAAAACAGGACTGTATACAGGATCTCTTCAGTAAGATATCAATCATACATCCAATCAAACAGTTGGTGATGTAAAATGAAATGACTGGTGACGTAATATCGATAGATTGCGTTAGCCAACCCTCCAGATTAGGACTATTAAAAACTATCAAAAAAAAAAAAAAACCCACTAATTATTAATAGTGTTAAATAACTAATATTAGGACTATTAAAAACTGGTCTGAATTCAAGAGTGCAGTTCACAAACACAAACCAAGAATATAAATAAACTTGCAATGTTCTGGACGGAAGAGTGGAGCCTTCTACAAATATTCTCCAACCTACAGTGCCCTCCACTAATATTGGCACCCTTGGTAAATATGAGCAAAGAAGGCTGTGAAAATGGTCTTCATTTTTTAACCTTTTGTTAATAATAAAAAAAAAAAAAAAAAAAATAAAATAAAATAAGAAATAAATCACTGCTCTCATGGATATCAAAGAATTGCAAACAAAACACAAGTTTATAAAAAAATCTTTGTTAAATATATGTGTGCCACAATTATTGGCACCTTTTTAGTCAATACTTTGTGCTACCTCCCTTTGCCAAGATAAGAGCTCTGAGTCTTCTACAATGCCTGATGAGGTTGGAGAATACATGGCAAGGGATCCGAGTCCATTCCTCCATACAGAATCTCTCCAGATCCTTCACATTTTCGAGGTCCACGTTGGTGGACTCTCCTCTTCAGTTCACCCCACAGGTTTTCTATGGGTTTCAAGTCAGGGGACTGGGATGGCCATGGCAGGACCTTGATTTTGTGGTCAGTAAACCATTTTTGTGTTGATTCTGATGTATGTTTTGGATCATTGTCCTGCTGGAAGATCCAACCACGGCCCATTTTAAGCTTTCTGGCAGAGGCAGTCAGGTTTTCATTTAATATCTGCTGATATTTGATACAGTCCATGATGCCATGTATCCTAACAAAATGTCCAGGTCCTCTGGCAGAAAACCAGCCCCAAAACATTAAAAGAGCCACCACCATGTTTAACCGTGGGCATGAGGTATTTTTCCATATGGCTACCTCTCTGTGTGCGCCAAAACTCTATTTTGGACCATAGTACACGATCCCATTTGAAGTTCCAGTAGTGTCTGGCAAACTTAAGATGCTTGAGTTTGTTTTTGGATGAGAGTAGAGGCTTTTTTCTTGAAGCCCTTCCAAACAACTTGTGGTGATGTAGATGACTTCGGATTGTAGTTTTGGAGACTTTCTGACCCCAAGACTGCAATTCTACAGCTGTGATCCTTGGAGATTTTTTGGTCACTCCAACCATCCTCTTCACAGTGCGCTGAGACAATATAAACACACGTCCAATTCCAGGTTGATTCATAACATTTCCAGTTGACTGGAACTTCTTTATTATTGCCCTGATGGTGGAAATGGGCATTTTCAATTCTTGTGCTATTTTCTTATAGCCACTTCCCATTTTGTGAAGCTCAACAACCATTTGCCGCACAAAACATTGGTGGCAGACCACCCAATTTGTAGGTGAGCAAAAGCAGGAACAGATAGTCTTAAAGTAAATAACACATAATATTTGGTCGTATATCCCTTGCTTGCAATAACTGCATCAAGCTGGTGACCCACTGACATCACCAAACTGTTGCATGTTTCTTTTGTGATGCTTTTACAGGCTTGTACTGCAGCTTATTTCATTTGTTGTTTGTTTTGGGGGCTTTCTCCCTTCAGTGTCTCTTCAGGAGGTGAAATGCTGCTCAGTTGGGTATTAATTATTTAAACAATCAATCTAACAGGGCACACCAGGGCAGCAAGAAACACCTATCGGTCACATGTTCTGATATTTTTGATCAATTGAAAAATGTGCGAGTTCAAACAAAAGGTGCAGTGTTTTAAGTTGTTTAACACGTTCATCTTTTGATCTCAAACCCAAATGTATTCAGTGTATAGTGAAAACAATAGAATAGGCCTTGCTGTTCCAATACTTCCGGAAGGGACGGTATGTTTAACCACAAACATTACCCACTGCTTATTTTTATGAAGGCCTATGTTGTATACTACTGTATACTGCATAACTGTTTATAGTCTGTTTAATACTCCAGTAGCGACATGCTAATACTGTCAACTCATCCTTTCATTATAATTAGAGTAACAAAATGGAACAGGAATTGAAATAAATAAAAAAAGAACCTCCAATGAACAAATAGTAGACAAAAGCAAAATAAACTGTAAAAGAAAAAAAAAAAAAAAGGTAAAACAAACTACATTTGTGCATCAATATTTATATTCAATACCTTCTTTTTCTCACTGGACGATGGCTCGGCTCCAGGGCAGCGGATCGGCTCGATGCCTGGTGGGCCTTTAACCCTGCTGGAGGATTTAACCAGACTGCTTTCAACCAGCTCATCATCAAACTTCTTCCTTTTAATTGACCTGTAATGAAATGGATGGTTGGCATATGGTTGTTTAAAGATAAGCATTTATACATATGTAAAAACTAAAACTCAAACAGGTATTTAATATGATTAACCAGTGTTACACGGGGTTAAGTGCAAGGTTATTTTCCTTCTAAAAAACATTAACATATTCTTTTGCATTAACAGCAAAGAATATGACATTTTATACTAACTCCATTTCCATAAAAGTTGGGATTTTTTCTAGAATGCAATAAAAACAAAAATCTGTGATTTGTCAAGTCTCTTGAAACTTTAATTAACTGACAAAAGTAAAAAGAAAAGATATTCATTGTTTTCACTGACCAACTTAATTGTATTTTGTAAATAGAAACATATTTAGAATTTGATGCCTTCAACGAACTCAAAAAAAAGTTGGGACAGAGGCAAAATAAGACTGAAAAGTTTATAGAAAATTCAAGTAACACCATTTTGGAGGATCAGGTTAACTGGTAACAGGGGAGAGTATCAGGAATGGGCATAAAAGGAGCATCCACCCAAAGCCCAGTCTTTGCAAATAAGGATGGGTCGTGGCTCACCACTTTGTGCCAAACTTCATGAGAGAATTGTCAGTCAGTTCAAAAAGAACATTGCTCAACGCAAGATTGCTCAATGGAAACCACTGAATATGTGTGACCTTCAAGCCTTCAGGCAGCATTGCCTGAGAAATCGTCATGCTACTGTGATAAACATAACCACATGGGCTCGGGAGTACTTCAGAAAACCGGTGTCACTTAACACAGTCCGACGCTGCATCCAGAAATGCAACCCAAAACTGTATTACACAAGGAGGAAGCCACACATCAACACTGCAGAAATGCCGCTGAGTTCTCAGGGCCCGAGCTCATCTCAGATGGATTGAAAGGCAGTGGAAATGTGTGTTGTGGTCAGAGGAGTCCACGTTTCAGCTTGTTTTCGGGAAAAACGGGTTCTCCGTGCCAAAGATGAAAAATGACCAACCAGACTGTTATAAGCGAAATGTGCAAAAGTCAGCATCTGTGATGGTATGGCGGTGCATCAGTGGGTGACTTGCATGTGTGAAGGTACCACTGACGTGGAGGTGTATACTGGGATTTTAGAGAGACATATGCTGCCATCAAGGCAACATCTTTTCCCAGGAAGTCCATGGTTATTTCAGCAGGACAATGCCAGGCCTCATTCTGCACATGCTACAACAGCGTGGCTTCGTAGACACAGAGTGCGTGTGCTTGACTGGTCTGCCAGCAGTCCAGATCCATCTCCTATGGAGCATCATGGAGAGGAGAATCAGACAATGGCGACCAAGGACTGCTGAGCAGCTGAAGTCTTGTACCAAGCAAGAATGGGCAAAAATTTCACTTGCAAAACTGCAATTATTAGTATCCTCAGTTCCCAAACAATTAAAAAGTGTAATTAAAAGGAACGGTGATGTAACACAGTGGTAAACATGCCTCTGTCCCAACTTTTTTTGAGTGTGTTGAAGGCATCAAATTCTAAATTTGTTTATATTTACAAAATACAATTAAATTGATCAGTGAAAACATTGAATATCTTTTTTTTGTACTTTTGTCAGTTAATTAAAGCTTAACACTATATTTTAGAGCATGGTTATGGGGATTTTCTCATTCAGCCACAAGAGCATTAGTGAGGTCAGGCACTGATGTCGGGTAGGCACTGATGTCGGGTGAAGAGGCCTGGGGTGAAATCAGTGTTCCAGTTCATCCCAAAGGTGTTTGGTGGGGTTGAGGTCAGGGCTCTGTGCAGGCCACTCAAGTTCTTCAACACCAACGTTGGCAAACCATGTCTTCATGGACCTCACTTTGTGAACAGGGGCCTTGTCATGATGAAACAGGTTTTGGGCCACTTAGCTCCAGTGAAGGGAAATTATAATGCTACAGCATACAAAAAACATTCTAGACAATTGTGTTGTGAAGAACCACATATGGTGTGATGGTCAGGTGTCCACAATCTTTTGGCCATATAGTGTATGAAAAACTCAGTATCACACAACCTAATATCATAGTAGAAATCTGAAATGAAGGTAGATTTTACCTGGAAGAGCTTCTCCTTTTTGGAACTAGACCTCCTCCACCAAAGGCCTGAGCCGCTGGTCTCTTTAGGTCCTTCACAATGGCTTGATCTTCGTCCTCAGACCTGCTCTGAGCTGCCAGATTTGCCACATTTACCCCTCCAACCACTGCAGGGACCACATCTGCCTTAACGTCTGAAAATGCACACACACACGGGATCTATATCATTAGTAGAGAAAATTAAAACACAAAATCATCAATGGACAAAATCAAAACAGTGCACACAACCACATTTAAATCACTCTACGGACATGAAAGAAAAATATTCATCTTCAGTTGTCTCATTTGACTGACTTAAGTGTTATCAATAACACCAATACAATTATAAATATATTTATACGAAATTTTAATCAATCACGGTCTGATCTTCAATACCTGATAAATATGTTAATTATCTGGTGCATCAAACTAGCCTGGTCAATAGCTCGAAGATGAAACTCTTCTCACTGGACCAGTAACGAAATCAGCTTAAATTCTCCAGATTATTTCTAGGAACATACAGGTGCAGCTCAATAAATTAGAAAGTCGTGGAAAAGTTCGTTTATTTCAGTAATTCAACTCAAATTGTGAAACTTGTGTATTAAATAAATTCAATGCACACAGACTGAAGTAGTTTAAGTCTTTGGTTCTTTTAATTGTGATGATTTTGGCTCCCATTTAACAAAAACCCACCAATTCACTATCTCAACAAATTAGAATACTTCATAAGACCAATAAAAAAACATTTTTAGTGAATTGTTGGCCTTCTGGAAAGTATGTTCATTTACTGTACATGTACTCAATACTTGGTAGGGGCTCCTTTTGCTTTAATTACTGCCTCAATTCGGTGTGGCATGGAGGTGATCAGTTTGTGGCACTGCTGAGGTGGTATGGAAGCCCAGGTTTCTTTGACAGTGGCCTTCAGCTCATCTGCATTTTTTGGTCTCTTGTTTCTCATTTTCCTCTTGACAATACCCCATAGATTCTCTATGGGGTTCAGGTGTGGTGAGTTTGCTGGCCAGTCAAACACACCAACACCATGGTCATTTAACCAACTTTTGGTGCTTTTGGCAGTTTGGGCAGGTGCCAAATCCTGCTGGAAAATGAAATCAGCATCTTCAAAAAGCTGGTCAGCAGAAGGAAGCATGAAGTGCTCCAAAATTTCTTGGTAAACGGGTGCAGTGACTTTGGTTTTCAAAAAACACAATGGACCAACACCAGCAGATGACATTGCACCCCAAATCATCACAGACTGTGGAAACTTAACACTGGACTTCAAGCAACTTGGGCTATGAGCTTCTCCACCCTTCCTCCAGACTCTAGGACCTTGGTTTCCAAATGAAATACAAAACTTGCTCTCATCTGAAAAGAGGACTTTGGACCACTGGTCAACAGTACAGTTCTTCTTCTCCTTAGCCCAGGTAAGATGCCTCTGACGTTGTCTGTGGTTCAGGAGTGGCTTAACAAGAGGAATACGACAACTGTAGCCAAATTCCTTGACACGTCTGTGTGTGGTGGCTCTTGATGCCTTGACCCCAGCCTCAGTCCATTCCTTGTGAAGTTCACTCAAATTCTTGAATTGATTTTGCTTGACAATCCTCATAAGGCTGCGGTTCTCTCGGTTGGTTGTGCATCTTTTTCTTCCACACTTTTTCCTTCCACTCAACTTTCTGTTAACATGCTTGGATACAGCACTCTGTGAACAGCCAGCTTCTTTGGCAATGAATGTTTGTGGCTTACCTAGTGAACCAAACTGAGAGACCATTTTGAAGGCTCAGGAAACCTTTGCAGGTGTTTTGAGTTGATTAGCTGATTGGCATGTCACCATATTCTAATTTGTTGAGATAGTGAATTGGTGGGTTTTTGTTAAATGTGAGCCAAAATCATCACAATTAAAAGAACCAAAGACTTAAACTACTTCAGTCTGTGTGCATTGAATTTATTTAATACACGAGTTTCACAATTTGAGTTGAATTACTGAAATAAATGAACTTTTCCACGACATTCTAATTTATTGAGAAGCACCTGTATTATTATTTATAATAATAAATAATACACACACTCTTACCTTTCTCCATGACGTTGTCTCTGTTATCAGTGAAGCATAACGTTCTAGCGTAATGTTGGATTTACACCCAATACTGCAAGCCTTTAAATTCCAGATTATATGCGTTAAAACTCCTGTATGTCTACTTTCCGAGCCAAATACGTGAAATGGTTTTCAAGATACAAAACCAGGTTTACTAGTTAGCTGTTAGCATGCTAACTGCTAAACCTTTGTTTAAACGAGGCAGAACGCTCTAGCGAAGGCTAACTAAGTGCATTTTAGTGAAACCGAAAACATCCGCATTTATTTCAGATGGAATATATACGATTTTTTGCTCTAAATCGTTTAAAAATAAATCTGTCTTTCCTAATATGTGTATACACAATATCTACTTTTAAGGGGGTGTTGCTAACTGCTGTGTGAAGGCAGCAACATTTGTGCGTGTTATAGCGACGCCCACCGGAAGTGTATTAAGCTTTTTACAAAATAAGAGTCGAGATGTTACCAAAATAAATTAATAAATCAATTCATTTAAAAAAATACAAACTTGAGATAGATATATTCCCACACCAAATTTTAAATAATTTTACAAAAAAAAAAAAATTGAAATGTGAGACATATCAGTTTATCTGTTGTCACCTCACAGCTTCAGAGTCCCAGGTTTGATATTCGGATTAGTGTCTGTGTGGAGTTTCTGTATTTCTGTCTTTACGGTTTCCTCTGAATTCTCAGTTGTTTCCCCCCACCTCCTTAAAACATGACAGTAGGTGGACAGAAGGGCTGCAACTAACGATTATGCT